>JAQQZZ010070431.1:0-21950 GCA_030265115.1 Mopalia vespertina | reverse complement strand
ACACACACACCCCTTGCTCTCCTAATCCCAACCTCTTCCCACACTGACCTAAAATGTGCTGAACTGAAGTTAAAAAAGAAATATTAAATGTGCAACCATTTTTAAAGATTGGAAATTTTGCAGTCCAAACCTGAAGTGTGCTCATAACGCGCCTCTTGAAATAGAATTCTACCCATCTCTCGGAAATTCTAGGGACTCGTGAAATAATAGAAATAATCTCACAGAACCACCAGCTCCTGGAGGCCTTCTAAGCCATAAATTGAGAACTCTTGTCACGAGTAAAGTTTGTTTGTTTGTTTGATTTGGGTTTAACGTCGTACTCAAGGGTATTTCACTTATATGACGAAAGATTGTCCACTTTCACTGTTCCTTGCTTAATTAAAGTGGAAAACCGGGAGGAATCCTCGTAAACACCACCCACGCAATTGCGTGAACCACATCTTGTGACTCACTCATATGCCGGAGGGTCGACAGACGGACTCGATCCTGTGATTATGAGTAGAGTAACCTTCTGTTAGCATAAAATGTTCGTGTTTAATCTATTCAATAAAAATTGCGTGTAGATTCATAAAAGTACCAGATATACTAGTTACAGTTTTGATCCAGTAACTTAAAGGACCAGGCTGGGAATTTTCTAACCAAGTGGCGTAGGAAGACGATTTATTTTGGGACTTAGTACGTTAGATTTGCAGTCTCCCTGTACCTGGTTTTGTCTCTTTAGATTGTGTCTTGTTGCCGGCTTGTTAGGGCTGACATTTATCTGAAAAGATCTTGAGTATGACATAAAACCCAAATCCGATAAACACACACAAAGCTTTATTTATTTGTTTGTTTGATTGATTAGGTTTAACGCCACACTTAAATGTCCACAAGCATTAATAAAAAGTTATTTTCATCTGACGAAACATGTCTAAAAAACATGTCTCCATCAATTGAAATGTTGTTTTTGTTTTTTATATTTAATTTAGCGATAAAAATCAATTTAAAATGGTGACAAATCTAACTTGATTGGTCAGAAGCTTGATGACGTATGCGTATGGGGAAGAAGTCATTGTACAAACCCCATACGGCTACGTCACAACTACTTCTTGCCCCTTAGCTCGGAGAGCACCAGGGAGCTCCTTCCCAACCGCCCTACACAAGACAGGGGAGAAGAAGCATGCAAAGCTTAGAACTGATTATTATGCAAATTTTACACCAACATAAGATCAAAAAAGTAGGTCACTAATCATTTTGAAAACATCTTGATTTTTGAGTATCATGCCAGAAAATGTTGTTGGGTTGAAAACTACAACGAACACCTCCCACAAAAACCCATTTACTTTCGGTTGATTGTCTTGTTTAGTCAGAAGATATCACATTTGCTCCTTTAGTGAGTGGTGTTCTTTTTTTACCAGCGTCTTTATGGATATTGAGGCAATATTTTCAAGCTTGTCAAATATTACAATTCATTCGATTGCCGCCATCTCAGTTCCACCAGTGGGAATTTTACCTTCTATCTGTTTATTTATCCAAATGAATTCACTGAGATGACCGTGGTAACTGTCCTGGTGGTGACATTAATTAACCCTTTGTGTAATGCATACACACCAAACATACCATAACCACTGTAACATGTCCCACTCCCAAGCAATTGTTGTTGTTTTTTAGCTAAGCTGTTTACAAATTTATTCTATAGGATGACGTTGTCGTTATAAGAGCAATAGCTGATACCTGACATATACACGGCAACAAGAGAAACGCTATTAAGGTCCTACGATATATTTCCAAAAAGTAATCACACGGGGTTGTCTAAGTATAATAGGCCTATATGTTATTGGAGGTATGTGGTTTCTTTAATTAGCGGACGAACTGTACCTTCAAGAAGATAATCATTTCTTCTCCAAACAGAACTCTGTGTTGACGCTTGTTTGTAACATATGTATGATTATCTTACAAAATCACGAGGGGCTGACATTTCTATACAACCTTCACCTCTTCTTCAGTAGTGCTCATAACGGATTTGGCCTGTAACTTAATTCCTAGTTTATACACTCGTTGATCTGTTAGACGATGCGTTTGTTTTGAGTCTGGTTTGACAGTTCTATCTAATCTTTAAAGTGCCTGTTTGTTACATGTCATTTTGAGTATACACCTTCTGGTTTTATTGACGAGCAACGCTCCGGATCAGATACTAACACCGTTTCCAAGCTAAAATGCCACTCAAAGAAGTTATTGTTAACTTATTAAGCGTCTGTAATATTGTTGATACAATGAAAATCCACGCAGTGGTTCGGCATTTTGTCCCAGCGAAGATAGCGGCGGTTTCTGCACATCACAGACTACTGATGCCGTACATTGACGTAGACAGACAGACAGGTGTCAGCTATAGTCTCGTCCGGTTCCACTAGTAAGCTGTTGTGACACTTTGAGACGCATGTGATGTTAAGTTGGCCAATTGTCTAATACCAATCATTTAGACCATGATACAAGTGGAATGTCCTTATGCACTGTGTTAAACGCTAATTTATGAATCAATCAATCAATCCATCATTCACTCAAGATAAATCTGATAATCCAAAATGTTAAGCACACTATTCATGCCATTCAATGTATCCAGTGTTCTGTAGTAGAAATGACACGACCTCCTTGGTAACTATACCGTAATGCTATACAGGTAACTAGTTTTGTTATGTGCTGCCCATCTGTTTTATTGGCGAAGCTCCTGGACTAGTCGTACATTTCACATATAAGGAAATAAGACGCAAATTATGTCTTTATTAGTTAATTGTTCTCCGATCCCTGCATGGGAAGCTATCCATGGAATCAAAACTTATAGACTTCAGTCAGGAATTATTGTCATAAGTCAAAATCGAGGACATAAAAAGGCCTTTACCAAGCTGGATAAGATTTTCCCCTTTAATTTCCGCTTGGTTTGGTTATCTGAGTTGGAAAACCCGAACGAGAGACCGTCATCCATAAGTAAATATTTATCGGGTATAGCAGACTCATTTCCTAAATTAATCTGCTCACTTACTGCTCATATCTGGGTACCTAGGCAATACAAGTTATCTCCCATTCCACATCACACTTACTCACCAACCCTTACGATCGATATTTTCTTCGCAGTTAAACTGGACAGGTTGGTTAAATAAAACAATCGTTAACCTGGCAAAAAAATGAAGACCAACAGTCAGTCACGGCGATTTCCTCTTTGATAATCATAAATTAACTCGATGGCTAAAAATCGAAAATCCAGGTTTTCTGAGATTTTAGGATTAGAATTGAAATGATACTAACACGTTGCACCTAAAGCGTATTCTAAACGTGTCCTATAGATTTCAAGGTGGACTGAGTCACTTGGAAGCACACCTTTTCAAACAATTACCACCTGTGATAATCAAATACAGATTATCATATTCCAACCGTTTGTACATAGATTTTCCGTTTTTCCCACAAAATATTTATAATTTTATCACATGGATATATTATATCGTCTTTAAAAACAGAATCATAATATGTCGAAAATATTTTGAACTTGAATTTACAATTTTTTTTTTTTTAAATCCTTCAGCATATGAGCATACGCTATATAATGACGGCGCTGGTTGTGCTAGTCAGATATCCGAGTTCGGATCCCAGTGAAGCAAGCACATTTTTTTCTTCTACAATAAAACAAAAAGGGACTATTATTGTATAAGTGAATGGAGATAAATCTCACGTGGCCTAGATTATAAAACTGGCATAACTCTCATTTTAAAAATATTTTTTACATACATTTATGCAAGTGTTTAAAATTTACAATGACAATTGTATTAGTACATACACAGCCGATTTAATTTACTATGTATCATTAATGTAGTTAACAACATTTTTGGAGAATTCCTTTGACCAGGTTCGAATTATTATTATTTCATTTCAGAGATACGTCACTGGAAATTCATATAGAGGTCAGTAAAGGAAGTTTCAACATCAAAGAAATGAACCTGCCTTATGATAAGAATGGTTTAACACTGGATAATCAAACTGGTCAGGATTTACACAGGAGACTGATCGTTACTGAAATACAATGTCAGAGTGTTGGACAAAAGCCAATAAATTCTATTGGTTTCTTGAAGAAAGTGACATGTGTTATAATAAGCCGTAGACCAAAGGACAGAAAATCAATGGGCCGATGTATTTAGGATAGAATGCCAGGCTACAATAGATTCCATTGATTCTATCATTTGGACAAAGTGACCACCAGCTGTAGGTAACAAGGATCTCATCAAATATAGGCACTGTATCACATTATAGTCCTTGTTTGGTTATTCTGACAAGGTTCCTAATTATATTCGTATACTAGGGCCAAATACATATGAATGTTTGTATGGAATATAAAAATATGTCATTATGTATATACGGTTTGAGGAAAGTAGTAGAATTTTAATGAGTATTACGGAAATATAAATAATGCTTTTGTGTGTATTGTGTTAGCTAGGTAAAACAAGGTTACCTGGCGACGTTTCTACTGTGTTTTCTTATTTTACGGACAGTATAAAACAAATACAGTTTAAGGTAAATGTGACTAATAAATTACTCGTGAACCAAGTTACTATTGGAGCATTATCCAACAGTTGTTCTAACAATATAATCTTAGTTTGGACAGAAACATATGACGGTTTGTCAAAAGAAAAGAGTAAGTTAGACATTAATATTTAACCGGAAACAATATTGAGCCCGCCTACTTTTGAGCAGTGTAAGCACCTTTTCTCCAATGATATGTGAGCACTAATATTTTTGAATTCATAAATTTAATATGGCGAGATTATATATGGTATAGGCTACAGAAGGTAGATAGGCTATTAATTTTACAGTTAATAAGAGAAGTCGCGAGTATATAAATGCATCCACGTAATTCTTCTATAATGTGTTGGACTGGAACTTAAAGCTTTTTTGTTGTTAGTTAAATGAATCTTAACAGAGTAATAGACGTGATTATCAATGAAATTCCAACCACACTCCAGGCATTTGGATCTTTGTACATTTCATTGTTTTGTCCAAAACGTTACGTGAGAATACTACATGTTTTGGCTTAATGTAGCGATCGGTAGCAATACTCTCTTCAGATGCTTCTCTGTTTACCCATACGAACCTTGATGACGGATGACTTTAAAACCTCCAGAATTTTACTGATATAAACTTTTTATTTAATTTTTTGTCCACAATATTGTTGTTGTGGTTAAACTGCGACTAAAATTAATCTTATAAAAATGACTGGTCAAATTAGGTTGCCAAAATAAGCCGAGATTGCTTCTCCGGGCTTCCTCAACTTCAGAGCTTCCGGGATCTGTCCCTGGACTCTCGCCTATTTGGCGTCACAAAATCCTGTATCCACCACTGACCGTCCGAATGATGGCAAAATAAAAGCGAAAGCGTCAGTTTAAAATGATCAGCTTCTCAGGCGTGAAACAAAGGATCTGTCCTGTAGTTGTCTTAAAGGGAAAGACAACTGTTTTTCGACCTAAACTTATTATTTTTATTGCACATTTTCAAAGACAAACATCTGCATTGCACTTGCATTCGAGTAAGCTTAGCCGTTAATTAGTTGATTTAACAGGCGGGAGTGATCAACATATTTGTAACAGCATTTGGACAGTGTTTTACTTCATTGAAGCCTGAACCTAGTCTGGATATCTCTTTATTGGGATTTATACTGGATCAGCATATTATACACCCGTCCTACTGTGGATTTAATCGCAACAATTCGGTGTGTTATGCTTCGGAACTACGGATCTTAGAATTTATTGCTGAAGACTTCGAGGAAGTTGCAGATTGCCATCACAGACCGGTTTGTGAAAGTCAACTCACTTGGACTGAACTATTAGGCAGGTTTATATGCTGAACCATTGTATGCTATATATGTAATTTGCTTTATATAAGCCTTGTGTTTTCATTGTCATTGAATACTATACTGTATAACACTGCTATTGTTGTTGTTATTTTACAAAAAATATTGTTAATAAGTAAAATCGCTGATTGTTTTTTTTCTGTTTGGTATGACATTGTGTAAGTTAGAATCGTTTATATTAACTCAGAAAGAAAAAATCGTGTATTCTAAACAAAAATACTGGAGATAGAGAGGATCTTTAATGATTGACCCAGAGATCTCAATTATGAGACGAGGGAAGTAATTTTGGTTTATGCCGAGCCTTCGTGGAGAAAATAATACTATTTACTGCCAAAGTTTCACAAATTGGATAACCAGGTACTTGCGTAACATAAACAGTGAATGTTTAAATTTCATATTGATCTTTATACTGAAGTATGTTAGAAAAGTACACGAAAGTACTTTTTATTGGAGTCAAAATCTAACCATCAATCCTGGCATTAAAACACTACAATACAGACATTTTAATACTTCCAAACGTATTAAAAGTGCCGTGACGAACGCGGCAATCTTTCAGGAAAGTTCAAAAGTTGAACTGGACCAAAAGGCATTGGACAGATATATCCATGATTGACTGTCCGGATGATGGCAAAATAAGACCGAAAGAGTCGGTTTAGAATGATCAGCCACTTCTTAGGCGTTAAACAAAGGATATGCCCTGTAGTTGTGTTAACTTAATGCAAATGGATTGGCAATAGATGACTGTTCAGATCATGGACGTGCTGTTCGTTGACAGGTGATGTTTACTGTAGCTCGTAGCAAAATATTTTCGACATATTATGATTCTGTTTTTAAAGACGATATAATATATCCATGTGATAAAATTATAAATATTTTGTGGGAAAAACTGATCCATATAGCGAATATGTTGTCAAAAGTCCGTCATTGTAACTAAAATAAGTTGGTATCGTTAAGCCGCATGTTGGCCATGGTTGTTTGGAACTGCCCAGATCGCCATTGCTAGTAATAAATAAGGTAGTCCGTGTAAGTTGTAGCGTTTCGTTAGTTGAACTGTATCAATCTATTAGTGACTGATTTGTGTGTCTTTGTGACGAATCTATTAGTGACAGATTTGTGTGTCTTTGTGGCGAATCTATTAGTGACTACTCGGAACTTGGGAAATCTCTATCTCACACGTGAAGACACGAAACAAATATCACATTGCTGTATTATACTGGAATTTACTCATTTATGGGATTTATGATTTAAAAAGTCGTTATGTACCCCAAATACAGATATATTTGCATCGACGTATCGTATAGGCATTAAGACAGGCTGTTCGAACTGCTGCAAAACGAATGTTTCAATAACCTTCATTGTTTCACATGACTCAGAATCCAAGGCAGACAGCCGAGTTAGCAAGTACATTAAGACAGGTCTTTGGAGTCATTCTAGTATTAAATAATTGATATCGATATTGTATATTTTTTTTCATAACAGGATGTAATTAGCCGATATTTGTTTTGTTTGCAGAGTACGAAACTTACCAGATGTTAAAAGCGTTTAATGATTTCTGGTTTTGTTTTGGACAAATACCGGACCAACCAATACCATTAGCATCAGACTGATTTGAACTGCGAACGTGACTTTTTGAGAAGCCTCTACCAGTCAGTGATCTGATTTGGATCAACCACACCATGAGTAAAGCCGCAGTCACCTCTAGTCCGATAATCAGGCTGATATCTGAACGTGTTTTATTCCAAAGGTTATGTAATCCCCTACAGTTAAATGATATAGATTTTATGGGAGGCAGTCTGTGGGAAATATGTAACGATAACTGGCCACATAACACTATTAATATTTCATAAGTCCAAATGTTAACGTTTGGTGTTGTATAAACATTCCCAATGTTTATGTTTGATGTTGTATAAACTTTCCCAATGTCAACGTTTGATGTTGTATAAACTTTCCCAATGTTTATGTTTGATGTTGTATAAACTTTCCCAATGTCAACGTTTGATGTTGTATAAACTTTCCCAATGTCAACGTTTGATGTTGTATAAACTTTCCAAATGTTAACGTTTGATGTTGTATAAACTTTCCCAATGTTAACGTTTGATGTTGTATAAACTTTCCCAATGTTAACGTTTGGTGTTGTATAAACTTTCCCAATGTCAACGTTTAGTGTAGTATAAACTTTCCCAATGTTGACGTTTGGTGCTGTATAAACTTTCTCCCAAACTTTTGTTGTGTGAAAACATCTGGGTGCGTTGAGCAATCATCGCCTCATAAAGGGGAAATTTCTTTAATTACTACTGACCAAACCAGCTTAGAAAGGCCATCTTATGGTCCACTTATGGTCGTATAACACATCAGTGCAAAAAAAAAAAAAAAAATAGGTGTGATATCTGCGCTATTGTTTAATCCATTTTCGTGCTGCTACCCCCCCCCCCCCCCCCATGCCACGCCCTCTTCCCTTGTTCAAAGTTAATTAAATGTTATCTGGAATGACAGTTATCAAAATTTATTGCTAATAGTAGAATATTTGGAAAATTGGGATAGTCCGTTACTATTTTAGTCAGTTTGCGTTAATATTTTAACCAGACTTTTATGTTTTTGTATGCACCTAGAAAGCCGGTTCAACTATACATGCATACAGTGGGACAATCAGTTACTATTTCGGTCAGTTTGCTGTATTATTTGGACCAGACTTAATGGGTTTTTTCTCATTGACATGAAGCATGAAGAAATAACAGAGCGAATCTGATGATTTGGCTGTGGTCATTTTGGCACTGTGAATACCTACCTTAGGGAAAGGGCTGTAATTGGATTAGCTGTTCCAGAAGAAGGTGGTCTGGGATTTGGCCGGGCTGTGTAAATATTGACATTTGTCAATCCCGAGTTCACCTTTGGTCAGAGAAGGAGAAGAAGTATGGATTGGAAGTTACCGGGAACTTATCTGTGCAATTCTCTATGGGTACTTGGCGGCTGTGAGTGTCACTCCCGATAAGCTCTCGATCCTCTACGTTCGAAACCACTTCTCCGTGAATTCTAATCACTCATATATCTTACTTCTGATTAACCTTGGCTTTATTTGACCCCGATTTAACGCAACAATTCTCAAGTACCAAGCTTGATTGGAAGTCGGTTGCACTTTTCCAAGTGTGGTTAATAAGTAAAAGGGAAATCACCAATGTTATTAATTATGAAAGACGTGACATGCATCTCCCGGGTATTATCCCGGAGATATGCACCTGACGGGAGTCTTTACTTACCATCGTAAGAGTACTACTTTTTCTGAAAGGTCGATTCATTATCGGGACGTGCACTCATACAAATCGATGTGCCAATTAATTTGTTCCTTTACAAGAAGGAATAGAAAATATGCCTTGTTTGTGAAAATGTTCACATAATTTGGGAGCACGGACACGCGATTAATAGAAAATGAAAACGTTGAAATCAGATATTCTTTTCGCGTTTTCCTTCATTAATTGGGCTGACACGCCGTCATGTGAGTGAATTAATCTTAAGTACGGCGTTAAACCACAATCAAACAAACAAACAGCGTTAGTAGTGCGGTTTCGTTTTATTCTGTTTTACTGTATTTTGTAGTCACTTTATGAATGTGTTGTTCATGAATGCTAGAGGTGATAACCCTTTTAAGCCAAAAACGGGATGCAAGTTGTATATTGACGACAAAGCATTGTATTTTTTCCAATAATGTACTATTCCATAAGAGACAAACTGTATATATACAACAACAAGATGGTTAGCATTGTATCTCATAGAATTAAAGCCAGAGGATTAGCTTGACATATCGGATGGACAAGTACCCTAGGAATATGGCCGGTATGTCCCGAGCAATGAGCACATATATGTTGTCTTAGCGTACCATTGGAGGCACATTAATTTCCAATAAAGTAACACATCGTATTGTTCTGGTAGCCTGGACAATACGTTTTGTCGTTTTCGTTTTCAATTGCGTTTTCAATCGCGTGTCCGTGCTCCCATATGCTATCGTTAATATGTCATTTCAATGTATTCTTTACCGGCTGACCGACTATAAATTTTAAACTGGTAAAATGCCAACTATGTACACAGCAGATGTTATTTTGTTGGTACTGGGTCATCTCTGTTATTCTCAACCTTCCCATGTATGTAGTAAAAAGATATGTTTCTGGCACAGTCTCAAGAATATCACTTTACTCTTAATCACATTAAAGAGCTTTCGGTGTTTATACGAATTTCACCCAACCACTCTTGGGGCACAAACGTTCAGAAATAAACAAACTTAGTGTCATCCTCCAAATTCTTGAAACGTCAATATATTGGATGGTTAAAGCTGCTCCGGCCGTGTAGAATAACTCGTTGTTATATAGAGTATTGGCAACAAAGACTGCTTTTCGATAATCGTAGTATTATGACGATTTCCATTGATTTTATCTCATCTGTGACGCCATTTAAAGTCCAGACATCAGATTAAATAATTGTTCCACATATGAATATTTGTGTCAAATATTTGAGTATTTCTACTTATAGCTCTTTAGATAAAATTATTCAAGATGACTGTTTACACTAAAGTCCAACTGCATTACTTCTGTAGCTTGCAGGTTGTAACCCGGTCTTACAATTACAATAGGATCTTTTCAATTGAGATGCAGCGATTTCGGATTCCGAAAGAAACAAATAAAAGTTAAAAAAACACACAAACAAACAAAACAATCAAAGATATACAAAAGTAAACTTATCGATTGATCACAAGTAATCAGGTGGATTTCTTTGTTATCCATGCATGTCAAGCGACATTTAACAATGCCGAAAGGGGTAACTCAATTGAAATATAGGTGTTTAATGAAGGCAATCTTAAGCTGGTCGTTTTTGGAAGTTTTATGGAGCAAATATTTGGGTCTTTGTTGAAACATATTAGCTATTTAATGTTACTGCTTCTACGCTATTTCGGTGCACAATTAATCAAATATCCATGTTTTAATAATCATTTTCGTGTTATTTCAAGATTACCTGTCATCTATTCGGTGGAAACCACTTTTGTAAACTCATTACTCATTTCCATATCATGAGGAGATTAAGAATACTTGTGCATACTGACAGAGGTATTATATCATCTTTTCGGCAATGTTTTATGTACCAGGATTTTACAACTAATTCAATGTCCGTTAATGTTAGCTTCGGATTATTAAACCAGTTGTTGTCTCATTTCATGGCGGTGTTTCAAAAAAAGACTTAACGACCCATATTTAATATGATACTTAACATTCAGATATTATTTTATTTATGAAGTTTTAAAATAAACGATACGACCATGGTCTTTTTTTGCTCGTTTTGACTGATGGAGATAATGGAGGCAATTCAAAGATATTATAGTCTTACTCTTGATCAAATTATTAGCAATGCATCAGAATATTCGCTATTTAAAGAGAAAATAATGTTCAGGTCTTTGTTACAATGACTTAAAGTAAGAAGAGAAGACTGTCACAGAGAAAACATATAGGCCATCATTATTTAATTGAAAGCATGTTAAGTGATGTTCCATTTTAATCTTTAAACCCGTAGTTCGAAATTGCCATGATCACGTCATAAAAGAGCTAGGAAGCAAACACAGTCACCCGACGTCAAGGCGCTAGGAATAATAGTATAGGATTCGCAGCTATAGCGGATTGAATAAAAACAATAGCCTGTACACATCAATTCTTATTTGTATTTGAGGATTAATATTAAAAGACGTAGATTCTCACATCGTTTGGAAGGATTATAACTGGTTTGTGACAAACAGTCCAGCATAATTACCAGGGGCCCACGCATTCATGAATAAAGTAGACGAGTTGATGAATCGCCTTCATCTTCAGTCTAGACGCCCAGATAAAGATTACATGCCCAAAGTACATAAGTACCCCCTTTGGAATACTTCTGAACTTTGAAGCTAAAAGCTACTTTTCGGACATCAGTCTTGGGTATTATAACACACATACTCCAAGAAGTAGCAGGCGACTGAAGCTCACACACTATTGAATGAGCGGAAACTTTCACATTGCGCAAATAGTTGATAGTGAAAGTCTAAACATAAGCTTTCTTGTGCGTGTACTTTCATCAGCGCAATGGATCGTCGTCCAGGCCGACCACGTGTGACAAGAAACGTCACGACCGCAATATTGGTCGTCGACAAACACACCGCTTAAGGTCTTGATGGACCCATTTGTCGATTTTCAGAACACTCAGGATTACATATATGTGAATGTGGTGGAAATCCATTTTTCATGGTTTATTTCTCAAAGTGTAATAACGATAAGACTCAATAAATTAGTTGACCGAGTAGAATAGTCCTTGAACTAGTAAACGGTGCCTCATTTTTTGTTAAAATTTTTATTAGGACGATCCCAGTGGATTTTTTTGTCTATCCCACCTTGGAAAGTTTTATAAAAATGTAAAATACTTTTTTCAGAAAACATTAAAAAAAGTCAAAGACGAACTTTTAAAAAACGAGGCACCGTTTACCAGATCGCATTGTACAATGGTACAAATTTGAAGTTTCTAACATGAATAGTTTTCTAGAAATATGCCTTAGAAAATGTAAAGTCTGCTTAAACCTGAAGTGCCAGAAAAAGACAATTAAAGTTTTGCGACTTTAATATATGATCATGGGAAAACTAAATTATAGGCTCCAATTAAACTGTTTGTAATAAGAATTTCGAATTTTGTTTTCACCAACGTATAGCCTGAATAACTTTTAATCCAAGCGATCAAAAAAAATGATTAATTTTGAGCCCAAGGGGTTCAACAAGACCGTAAAGCTTCAGGCTGCAAGGTATGTTGCAAATACTCACCGTAATGGTCGATGGTACAAGAAACTCTTTATGTACATGATATGGCGTTGAATGAGGTTAATGGCAACTCATGGCGAACATACTCACGATTCGCTTTTGTTTTTGACACGTAACCTACTTTATACACCGGCAAGGTAGAGCAATTTATTGATTGTGGTTCCTTGTTTTCTTTCGCAAGTCTGATTACTGCTTTATTAACAGACGATGGTGTAGGTTGTCGTTCTCAAACCAAATGTGTTAAACATGAACAAAACGAACACTGGCAGTAACAAAACACGAGGAGTGGTAAGGTTGGTTCAATGTGATAACAGGACTTAGCTGCTTATAGTAAACTGTTTTGGTCATAGGTACTTGGTGTTCGTAGTCTCTATTCAGACAGTGTTCTGGGGATTTTTTTTACCAGTAAGGGAGTTAAGAATAAGACGCCAACCCAAGCTGAAGAAAATCAGTACTCTGAACATATGTTTTCAGTATTCTTGAAAAGTTTTCAATAACAACACAAAATTCGAGAGGTCAATGGTAAACAAACATTTTTTTTGCGATTCAGATCACACACGTCTCATCATAATATTTACCCAATTGGACAAAAAATAGGCTATAGTTTTGCTTAAACTAATGTATATTAGACTTGCAATATTCTTGGAAAAGTTCGCCTATTGTTAGCCTACAATACAAATGGGTTAAGGATTGTTTAAAAAAAATCTAAAAATTAAAAAAAAAATATAAGAAAATGGTTGTTTCATAATTAATATATATAATTGGGCCTGTAACCCAAAGGTCCCGGGTTCGAATCCCGGTGGAAGCAAGCAAATTTTTCTCTCTTCATTTATTCAAAATATATATTTTTGTAACTTTTTATTTTGTTAAAATTTAAACCAAGTTCATGTATTGGAAAAAACTTGAAAAGACAACTGCTTTCGTTGGAAACTAATCAACTCTGCAATAGCCTATAGGGCCTACAGCATCTCAATGTATCCGGTATGTCGCGGTCTAGTACATGAAATCATGCATGTCCAGTGACGGTCCAGGTTTGTAGTAGGTATTGACAAACGGTTCGCAGGTATCAACACAGCGGTATCCGATCGATCGAATAAAATGGAAACAACCCGTCTTAAAATATATGAATGCGATTATTAACATAAATTCTTTCTTTTAATTTTATTGGCGACCATGAAATTTAACTTAAGCTTATAGGATACATTTTAAACCCAATTCTTTAAAACACCGCATCTCAAACAAATCATTTAAAAAAGGACATTTACATTTTCTGAAAAAAAAAATTTGTTGCTTTTGGATTTTAGCCCATTTGGTATAGCCCATTTCGACCAAACTATATTTAATACGAGCAAATTGCCAATAACACAAGTACTGATATAACATTATAAACATGGGATCCAGGAATATAATTAAATGATAAATTGAGACGTTGGCATTTACAGAAGCTCATGTGTTCTTTAACCCCACAAGTTTCCGAATAAAGAGATCACACAATACCAAGTTACGTGAAAAAGTTTAAATTTTAATGGACACAAAAACAGGAAAGTCCGCATAAAAGGAATAGTAGAAAAATTACAATCACAGTGAATGTTATGCAAGTAAAATTAACCAAAATTATAAACCCATATATCCGAAATATAAAAAAGATTTGAGATATACTACATTAATATTGTTCTCAGCAGTCACCTGAAATTGAATTTGACCGCTAAAAATGAATAACACTTGCCAATGCATTGGCTCAAGACGTAATAATGGTAAACTAAAGAGAATCCATGCACACAAACAAAATAAGAAAAACCAATATATGAGGTTTTCGAAACTATCGGCTTTTCTTTGTCTCCCAGATAATATACTCCAGTGTAAAAAAGAGGGAAATCGGATTAAGATAACTGTTAGGAATGATGGATGAGTTTGAATTGATAGCGTGAGAAACAACAGATCCTTAATAGAGCTTCAAGGGTGATATTAATTCAACGATCACAAGTTCAATATTTCTCAATCTGTGGAGAAATGTCATTTATACCTCCGAGTGCTCTTTTAAATAAATCCATTTCCTATTTGGTTGGAATAATAACTTAACAATGTCTGTAATGTTACAGATTTTATGTTCAAGTCAATAACACTTTTTTCCATAATCTATTAAAATAATATAGAGTGATTGTGTTCCGTTTGTAGAATAAATAACACAACACGATAGCACATCTGTTCATTCTATTGTGACATAACACAACTGTGTTTCTGCTTGCATCACGTGTAGCCTTAATGGGAGTAAACTCTCATCGAAAAACTCATTTGAGCAGGATAAAAAGCAATTTCAACTGTTCCATGGTTTTGACAGTAGTCATTATCTTTTGTTTTCTTCATGTTATGGTAAACCCTGTTGACGATAGGCTACACGTACACACATGTAGGCATAGTAGGATTTTTCTCAGTAGGCAGTGAAAGCTTCCATTCATTCTGTTAAAGTTTTCGAATACAAACTTGTTTCACGATAACATTTATTACATTTTATGCCACTAAGTCAACATGTTCCTGTTCTATATCATCCAACGGAAATGGTGACCGGTCGTGGTGAGACTGTCTGCGTGCATTATAACACAGGAGAGGAAACCAGAGGACATACTCAGAAGACGACATATAAAAACCCTGTACAACAATATAAAGTTTTCAGTGTTTCTTCATTTTGCTTTGAAGAAAAAAAATAGTAGAACTTAGTCGAATAGTAATAAGGTATTCAAAGACACGTCGAATTGTACTGGTTTGGGAAATGTTGCGGCTTCTAATTATCTCTACAGTTGTTCTCTCTCTCGCTCTCCGACCATTTTAAGGTTGAAGGTTTTTCCATACCACCAAACGCTGTCTTTTAGGAAGCGACAATCCGTGATAATTTAACCTCACCACTAAGTCTTCATAGTGACTCTATCTGGCGGTGTAGACACCACTCTGTATTCATTTAGTAGGTCCTCTGTTTGTGCATTTTCTCCTCTATATCGTATCAAAATAGATCTATGTGATTAGTGTATGTTCTATCAGGAACAATAGAGTTGATTGAAAATCCAGATTATCACCATACACAAAGCCTGTCGAGCTGCTGTACATTTCCATAAACCGTGTGCTGTGGACGTTACACTCGCCTTCTCAGAACCTATGATGAACACAAAACACAACTAGCTTGACATGGTGGTATCCAAGCGTGAAATAGCTCAATTGTTAAAACATTACCACGAAAACTAACATTGAGTTGTACATTATATTCCTTATGATGTCAAGGAAATGCTGGTCCTAAAGATTACGTTTACTTATCTCCGGTACTACAGTTACTGGTTTACCACAGAACTGTGTTATCAGCAATTCGCTAGAATATATTCACATAAATCCCAAACCACCAAAAATTGGAGATGGATCATTCTTAATAACCTTAATACTCTTCGCTATATTAAATGGTTTACCCGTTCACATTAAATAGCCTTCTGGCTAAGGGCAGTTTGTTTGAAGAGTAGCAATGCTGTCTTTACTTTATAGCACTGGATGAAAATTAACTGTCGAGCATTATGGAAACGCTTCACATCTTGGTTGTGCTAATGTCAATTATTGTTGGAATACACCGCTGTCATATAAGTGAAATACCCTTTAGCACGGCGTAAAACACCAATTACTCAACCAAATTAAATACATTTTCATTACGAAGAAATACTCAGCATAGGAGAACTTTATTTTCCCAACACAGCAAAACACGTCATTTTCTGTGATTGTGGCGTATCGCTATGTAAGGGAAATACCAATGAGCGCGGCACTGAACACCAATCAATTAACTCATACATTCATCAAGTAAATGCCGTGAACCGACACAAATATGTCTTCAGTCTTATTATTTCTTCAGAAAATGTCAGTACCAAACATGTCTTACCGTATACTACTACAATAAAACAAAAGAAACCAATTAAATGCTATACGGCTTTCCTAGCCATTTCACAATTGTTTCTGATCAATGAGTTATTGCCATTCAAATAATATGCCTACGTATTATGGTCATTTGTGGATGTATTTATACTGCACCGTTTTTCGGACTATCATTAGAGGTATATTTCCGAAATATTACTAGACAAGATGATTAACGAGAAAAACGTTTAATATGATACTTACCACCCCTTTTCTTGTTAATACTTGCTGCTGTAAATACAAACACATTAGAATATAGTGTGTGTATGAAGACTTACTTATTACGCCAATCGCGTGAGACTAGTTCTGTTCTGTGCCACGTAAGACATTGATATGGATTCAAATGTTCTAAACCAGATTATAACATTTAGCTTTGTGAAGGACCACCTCATACATAATGCAACGGAGTTTTAAATTTGCCATCACCAACGGGTGATATTCTACCAAACTGACGTTTTGTACTTATAAACGTCTTGAACAACTTCAGAAAAACTTCTGAATCTGGTGAAGAGCACCCACGAACAACCCACTTTTTGTAATTGTGTTGTTTGCAATCACAGTTAACTACCAATGAATTTATCAAGTCAATCATTAAGATTAAACATATGTCAGCATCAATGTAACGAACAACTATCAGTATGTATGGAAATGATAAATCTGCCACACTCACTGTTTAGGACATCCACGAACATCCGGGCTACTTCATTATCGGTACTCCGGCACAGGAAAGTACCTGAGTCTGATTTTTTACTGTGCTCTATTTCCAAATAGCTTGTGTATGTATTTGTCCCTGTAACTTCAAATTTGGAAATGGATATTTTGTTTTCAAAATTCGGTGAAATTTTGTCGCCATCTTTAAACCAGTCGACTTCCTGTAACGAATCTGCCCACCCGGTGACATTGCACTGTAATTTGATCGGCTGTCCCACATCTACCACGTTTGTACCAGTGATGTGTACCGCTGGAAAAAAAGTTAATAATTTTCACTTAAAACTGACACTTTCAGAATAACACGTATACCCAGGAAAACAAATAATAATAAATAAAAAAAGCAACAACAATAAAATATTTAAATTAACAATTTGACAGTTAAGAATGTGTCAAAACCATTTTATGCCAAAATATTGACACTTGAAGTTGATTTCCAATTCAAATTCTCGTCAACAGCCGCCAATTATAATACGTTTATTGATAACTATCATTAAACGGTGAGCAAACAAAAGTTAAATCAGTTCAAGAAAACTTTATTCTGGATTTTTGCACTGTTTAAATTTAGAATGACTTGGGTCAATTTTATCTACTGAAAATATATGAATAAAACATTTTACAAACAGTAACAGCATTTAAGTGGCTTCCAATGATGAGGAATCCTAATAAAGAACCAGTTATGGCAGTAGTGTTAACTGTTTGGATTGGGGTATTCTTTAACAATTCTGGGTTTTTTTCTTTTTTTCTTTTAAAAGAAATATATACTTACAGGGTTTTATGGGATTTGGTGAATCTGAAAATAAATATTTAAAATTAGCTAAAATAAAGTTTGATTTACGTCATTATTTCTTAGTACAGTCTTATATATTTTAGATCTCATATCTGTTTAAAAATATAAACATTATCATCGAATTGATAGGGTTTGAACAGTTCTTCCGGCTCACTGTGCATACTATTAAGCTAAAGCCGGAAATAAGATAAGGTAATAGACAGAATACAGCAAATGAAGCAAACGAAGAAGGGACATAGATTGCATCGTGAGGTTTCATCAACGCCCAAACAGACACTACATTGTTTGCCTACAAAACTACATTTTAGCCAACATGAAACACGACGCTTGCATATGCTTCTGTGCTCATATTTGTTCTCACCATATTTTGAAGCACACTGTCTTGTAAAGCTATTTCAACATAAAACTTATCTTTATCTTGAAATAAAACGGGAATAATACATAATAATGAACAGACACAACACTGGAGCTATAAATTAGGGTGGCCTTAGGGCGTGGTTTTTAGCGTCTTGTTACAGGAACATTTAATACAATTACGTGCGGTTTAAGGCGTACCTACATAAAATTGCCAAACATTCACGAAATATTAAAAAATATTCAATAAAAATGTAACTTTATTAAAATATCCACAATATGTCGTCATCCAAAAGGCACAGTAATAATCCCAATTATGTCGATGCTATGTACATAGATATTTATTAAATAACAAGTACATGTAATGTTATATGGCGAGACACGTGATATGGCATAAATGATATGTTGGTAATCTACTAGATACAGTTTTAGATTTATCTTGTTTTAAAGCACATCCTAATGCAGGACTTTGCATGTTTTAGTCAATCGTACACGCTTTAAGAGTCTTTTGGCTACAATTGAAGTATGTTTAAGCTGGCAGCAATGGATGAACATAAATGTTCCAATAGCGCATTTGTATATAACACTTCATAATGTGGTTGTGTTGCTGTTCACTCTTTGGAAGAACACCGCCGTCGTGTAACTGAAATACCTTTAAGCACCAACCAACCAACCAACCATTCATCCACGCTTTAAATTTTGAACTGTGTTATTTCTCAATAATTATTGCACTTACCGACTGAGTACCTTTATACTATGATGAGTGTGGAGCATGAACTAGCTCGGTAGCCACATTTTAATATTAACAATGTGTGTCGACAAGTATACTAAGACTGGGGACCAAATTCGACAGGCTCTCAATTTAATTTTGGAATTGTTTCTACAGTGCCATTTTTGACACATATAAAATCATAAAGAGCTCACAACAAGATACACAGTTGAGATGAAAGGACAGCTGTGAAGAGCTATATATAGCAGTGAAGAACACTATGGGAATAACATCCTCGTGACGCGATCCGTTCAAGCACAACAAGCATTGCCACATATTGCACCTCGATTTAAAAAAACATGTACTTTCATAAAGGTTTTGCAAAACAAGAGCTACCGAAAGGTTTATCTTATTATTATAGTAAATCAATTAAACTCTACAGCTGGCAATTTCCTTTATCCAATGTAAAACTATCATGCCACTAGCATACCGACAGACCAGTAAACTGGAAGCTACAAATACTTGGTAATATAGCAGAAATATGTCAACAGGAAGTGGGTTGAAGTAGGTTAACAGGATGGGGATAATAGAGGTGCATCTCAATAAGCCGTTAAGACAAATACATGCTGTAAATTAAGGTTTTTATCGTTTATCGCGCTGAAACATAGATTGTAAGATAAAGCACGTTCAATAATTATCTGCACGTGTAAATCATACGTCTATAATTTATTGGTATTATAATGAATATTGTAACTTAGAAGCTCCTAAGTTTAGCAGGTATAAATATCAACATAACTATTTCATTAGTCAGTCATTTATTTCTCATATGTTGTCAAAATTCAAATTTGATAACTTTTGTCTTTTTGTCTGATTGGAAATGTAACGTTATAGGCCAGAAACGTATCTATCTTGATTTACATATATATTTATATATACTACAGACGTGCTTTATCTTTGGAATATGGGGAAATGACAGAGGAATGATCTACCTTCGTGGTAAATGTCAGGGTCATCCATTGTACCTGTGTAAAAGGTGAGCGAATGATTGGAACAAATAATTTGATAAAAACTCATTGTATATCAATGACATTATGCAGCAACAAGGGGTTCTGTTTCTAATACAGCAAATAAACAATACGACTAATAAACCATTTTTGTTCTTATAATAACTTTACCGGGCGAGTGTTCCTAATTGACAGCAAAACCACGACAACCGGATATATAACACTCAAATTGGGGGCTAATCTACAGGCCATCAGCCGAACGACTACGCCATCTAAGAGCTCAATCCTATGCACATGCCGCATGCGTTATTCCATAGCAATTCCTATGACACATACATTTCGGGTTAATGGAATTGCTAGCTTTCGCAGACTGTACACTGTACCGTGTTTTCGATAAAATTCATGACGAAAGCACTAATGTCAGCATCACTGAGATCGTAATTTGTTAATAACCGACATCTTTATTCTAACTGATGTTAATGATTGTAGCTGTATCATTCAGGGCTTTTTCTATAATTAGCGTGAATATTCTATTGGCAGAGCATGTGCCTTCATAAAAGGTCGTTATTAGCAATTTAAATGAGGGCTCCAATGTGTGTCAATATAAACCACATCTGACTGTCCGATGTTCTGGAGACCCCAGGGGATCACATCGAGAAACGCGAACAAAACGAGAGAGTAAAAGATCTAGTGAAGGGAATTGACCTGTACTATTTCACTTAGGTTAGCTATCCATCCGGACACTGATTGCCCATTAACATGTCGGCAATTGCACACTTGAAATGCTGGCTTATTTGACCTGACTAGACCGCTGGGACATCAGAGCATATCCGGAGTTGATGGCCACCACATTAAATAGTGTCGAGAGAAGCAAGATGGAGGAATGCTAAATTACAAGTGGGTATGAATGGGCTATAAACAGCCAACAACAAACTGTCGGAGTTGCCATTAGTGTTTAACAGGGAGTAAGGATTATAGGGCTGATCAGCAGACGTAATGGAATATCATTAACGTCTGTTAACGAGGGCTTGTCCACAAGGGATAACTGATCGGAAAAGAAGTTTAACATCAATGCACAAAGGAATGGCTATCACGATGACGTTATACTGGGGGTGTGTGTACAGCTCCGGGTTCTATGGTTCAACAGACAATGATAGTAAAAGCCTGCACGAGGGAATACTTACCATTTACCCGCAGCATAATCAGTCTAATGAGGCTATATTTTGAGCTGATCTGGCACTCATACACACCAGCATGTCGTGGCTGAACATTTTTTATATGAAGTTTCCAATGTTTTCTAGTTTTATCGTGTGTAACGGAGATTCTTGGGTTTTCTATATACGGCATTAGACCAATCGTCAATGGATTTGGTTCAGAGGCACGTCTCCATACAACCTGTAACAGACAAAATATGTTACTTTTCCCCTCCCACAATGCATCACGACTTTCATAAAGTTCAGACTAATATATATCATGGAACGTCTTCAACAAGCTTGAACTTCCAGAGTCGTGGGGACAAGGTCATCATCGCCAGATTGACAATACAAATAAGAGGTAGATTTGTAATACCGCGGGATATGCCTATTTTGGATAAATAATATAGACAGCATGTGTCACTTTGGGGTTTCATATTTTTATTTTGTTTAAGCTTTTAATAAATATCTTTAAGTGTGATTAACATACATACATACATACATACATACATACGTACATACATACATACATAAATATATACATCACAGTAACTATAAGGAGATATTTA
>JAQQZZ010070420.1:0-21954 GCA_030265115.1 Mopalia vespertina | reverse complement strand
AAACAAACAATCTAAACTATGGTAGGCCTACATAGTGACGATATGATAGTCGAACCAGACCTTTGAGATATAAGTGGTTGGTCATATGGTAGTTTATGATCTAATGTGTGTGTTATAGAAAAAGGATGATCGGCGAGTCAAGCAAACTAACCATTGCTTTTCTGGTGGAACATAGCTTCCATTAAGGAACCAATACAGGTTGCAACATTTTGATGGAAACGTGACAAGCTCCAATAGAATTACTAGCCAGTTGTCGTCCAAAAGGATATCCTGTGTCCCTTTATACTAAAATGCATTCATGCCAGGAAGCTTTTCTAGGCAATCATGATCCTCCTGCCTCGTTGAAAATCTGACCAAATGCTTATTACAATTATACTGATGGCATGTCTTATAATGCAAATAAATCAGTATCGCTTTAGATCGTCGCTCCCGATGTTTTTTTTTATTCTCTTTTTGGTAAAAATACACAAAATATCAGTAAAAATCCTTTGTCGATAATGTCTAGAACATTGTCAAGCTAAGTCTGTGAGAAGAAATGACAATCAGGTCCGGCTGGTGACGTTCTTCTAGAATCCATACCGATTTGTCTCGAACGCTACAAGAACATAGCACGATTGTCAACCAGAACTTCAATTAAACCGTTTCCATCGCATGATGTCGCGACAAAAAGAAGGCTTTAGTCTTCGAGCTGCCCAAATAATCACAAGCGATAAGGAGCTTCAGGTAATAATTGCCGAGTAGTAACTGGTTAAACGTTTGTCAGAAAACAAGAGGTATGTGTTGGAGGAATATGTTTAAATGGAAACTAGTATTGTGTCTCGAAAATCTATATTCAACCAAGGACGGCTGATGTAGTTATTCTTTTCAGATCAGTGAGAGAAAAAAATCGAATTGTAATAACCAGCTGAATTCCGGCAATCGCGGGGGTGGCTTTTACGAGGTTTCCTCCCGGTTTTCCACCTTAATAAGGCAAGGCAGAGAGTGAAGTGGACAATCCGTACTTCTCCCTGTTAGTTGAGAGAAGTAATACCGAATCGTTACCCCAACCTTATCTCGTCATAAGTATTGTAACAGGCATGTAAATATCGTGAAGTTGTATACATGTGGTTAAGACAAGATCAGATATTTCAAAATAGAATTCATACACAGTATGCTTTCTTTCGTATACATTTGTCCTGGACAGAATAAAGGCCGAAAAGAATCCTAGTCAAGCTTAAGCATGGATAACTAATAAAGGTATAAGCATAGGTAATCATTAACAAAGTGATTATTTCGCCTGGCCTGACAGTAGATCGCAACTATGCTCCTATAAAGAAAACGGGCAGTGGTTGTAAGTTACCATAAATAAGAAGAACCCGTGTTGCTTTAAAAGGCATATAGGTAAGAACGTATACTGTTTACAAAGTCGTCATACAGGAAGACTTGTTAAAGAATATTAGAATTGTTCACGATTCAGTCCAGAGTCCTATGACAGGATAAATGAAACTGTTGAAAATCTAGTAGACCGCACAGGAAAAAAAGATTTTATCGCCAGTAAAGTTTTTTGTTAGACCAAATATATCTTTACGGAGAAACATTTAGACCTGCAAATCATAACAAAAGTGGTATGCTCTGATAAGTTATATTTTGTTATTATTTCATACGACTAGACGCAATCGTTTGACTTATCAAAGCACGATTTCGTTGCCCAGAAAGTTTTGTTCACTCTGAGTCGCGGGACATTGTGGCCAGGCTTAGGTTAATCGAGGTAGTTGAATTACGGTACAGTTTAAACTTCCTTGTCACATCTTAGTTAACACCTGAGGCTGAAGAGGCCGCCAGTCAATTTTGAGTCATGAGCCATTTTATAGACTCCCGATTCGCCGCCATTGACTAATAAAACCTGCTTAAAATCAAACCAATATCTGCAATGATCAGTTGCCTAGCTTGTTTTTAGATTGAGCTTCTTGAATATCCCATAACTTTCTGAAAAAATTTAGAAGAGAAAATAAATAATTCCTGTGATGTTCTTTTGAAAACAAGATAAGAAATTATTTCAAAAGTATATATGTTGATATATAGAGAGAAAAAAATAAATACCAAAGTATTATATAACTACGGTGCATTCCATTTAATTAATTGATGTTCAAAAACATTTAAGGTGTCCAGGTTTAAGCAAGAAACATCTAGGCACATAGCATATAAAGGTAAGTATGTGCTCATAACCAATAATTAAAGTGGAATGCTTCAAGCAATTTGCTACCACCACCTCTCATTATTGATCGCATGATGACTATATCACGCCGACGAAGCAAACGAACTTATGATACTGTCGCTTCCACTTCACACCATCAATCAAGATGAATTGGTGTTTACCCGTATTAGATTATATGTTTTCAGAGTAACGACAAACCAATAACACGCTTGAGGACAATTTGGAAACCAAAATAAATCCAACTATTTATAAACTTTATAGGAAAATAACGTTAAGTTTTACAAAAAAATAATCGTGTTAAGTTTATTTTATTTTACCACCATATGCGTCTGAGGATAGTGCAGGAAAATGAAAATCTGCCGAACAGCGTTAATGTTGAAATTTATTCCATGTCAAACGACAGGCATAGGAACTTTCTGATAGAACCATTAAATTTCTCCAGAATCAAGGTACACATTAAAGGATCAAGCGCGACTGTGACATTAAGGCTGAACGGCAGGTTTTTATGTGAATGAGGCGCGGTTTATTACTGGCCAAACTGGATTTCATTGTTGCCGTGGAAACCATTATCCAATTGTATGATGGTGCCAAAGACATTGAACCCAAATAATTTTGGAGTAATCAATTCCGAAACTAGTGACACATTCCAGAAAGTATCAGCATGATAAACCACACCATACCATATTGAAATCACTATTAACATAAATTTCATCAAATTTAACATTTTGCCTACAACCAAAACAAGAATGGCTCCATCGTCACAATACATCATTTCAAACATTACAGCTTTCCTGGACGCAGTTATAGTCCACCATTCTTGAGTTTACCATGATCAAACATAAGAAAACAGACAATAAGTCTCTTAATGAACGCCGTCGGTGCATATTAAGGTGTCATTGTTGTTTTACAGAGGACGGTACAAACACTTCTCTTGTGAGACACAATACATCATGTAAATGAGAATAGAGGACGTCCCGATGCATCTGTAGAAGTTGACCAGACGTCAGAGAAATCATCCTTGGAGCATAGGACGAACACAGCATTCACAGAACGATCAAGAGATGTTTAGACGATATTTACTTTTTCTTCAAAGCGAGGTCGATTTCTGAAGACTGCCTTCGAATCATTCTGGCGGAATGAATTATGAAGAAGATAACCATGGAAGTTAACACAGATAAGCTTCAATTCTGTGTAAATTTGGAAACGTGATAATTGATTTGTGAACGTTATGATCAACTAGGCTCAGTATTCGTGTTGTTTTTCCATTTTAATTTAGATGCCTTTAATAATTATACCTGTTTAATCTTCTGCTGGTACGTTGTGGTCAGACAAAGCTATGTGTTGCAAAAAATTTTAAATATATAAAAGATTTATACTATCCCAATTGATTTGAAACATATTTGAGTTTTGAAAATTTCTAAAGCTGTTAACGACAACCGCTTGGCCTATACATTTGTTGAAGTGTTTTTTTTTTACAATACTTTTTATGAGTTCAGAGTAAAGCCCAAAACATAGAAACTGTTTATATGCGACGTGTTTTCTCTCTGTGACTTAAAGTAGATTAATCGGAGTTGTGATTTCATGAAGCTGGTGTATTACCCTGGATTTTGTTAACCATGGGGAAGAACTGTCCGTGACTTGAGGAACTGTGGTTAAAACTAAGCTAGATGGAGACAAAACAACAGCCTTAAGATCACGAAGAAGAAATGTAAGATCTGATGTTGATTATATGGTAATTTCTAGTCTAAAGTGTCGAATAAAATGTGCGAAAGTAAATTGATGTTCATGCCAAACAGGTTTACAAACCATTGATTTTCTGGACGAACACAGCTCCCATTAAAGCGTCAAGAGGTGCTGTGACGTTAAGGATACATGATAAATTTTGATGGAAATGAGACGCGCTCTGATACGCCCACTAGACAGTTTTGGGTAGAAATGAGATAGTGGGTCACCGTTTTATCTTAAAAGGACTTCGGACATGAAGACTCTAGTGAATGTAGTTAGATGTTCTTCCAAGCATTATGCCGACCTGGTTCAAACGAACAATTTCAGGACAATACTGGTCTAATTATATATTTTACAATTTGATTTTGAAAACGTTTAAGTTAAAGGTAAAAAAGCTTTTTTACAAAGAGAAAGCAGAATAAAAAAAAAAACAATTAGATGAAAGAAAATCGTAATATATTGCAAGCTTTGTTTAAAATCGTATAGTCTTTAGGTCATTGTTAAAGAAAAGATCAACTATATAGTTAGATCACAATTATTCTGAGTGACTCAAATATCACCAATGAAAATTATGACTGGTTACTTTGGTTCTTCGACACCTACATGTATACATGTAATATAAAAAAAATAAAATTTTTCGATAATGTCCTCAACAGTCCGTCAACCTCAGCATGCAAGATTAAATTGAAATCAGGTCTGGTTGTTGGAAAATCCGTCTTGATTCCAGACCAGTTCACCACAGGAGTTCGCAGGACAAATCTCATTATGATCCCATATTGATTATAACGCGGACAGGGAGCAAACTAACGTCCCCATTATACCGTATATGAGAAATCGTGCTACCTATGTCTTAGAGACAAATCAACACCAACGCCATTTCGTAAACTTTAAATGAATCCAATGTATTTATATTTATTTTTATATATTTATTTTTCTAGAGCCTTTCGTCAACATTTATAACAAAAATCTGTATTGATTTTATGTTATTTGACAACCATGGGCGTCTGAACATAGTTCAGGAAGAATAAATTCAGCCAACTAGACTGAATGGCGAAATATATTCCACACCAAAGGACAGGCGTTAGTACTTTCTGGCAGAACCAATAAAAAGTCTCCAGGGACTATAAACGCCTTAAAAGATCAAGCGGGGCTGTGACATTGAGTGAGAGCGGCAGATTTGTATGTGATTGGGGCGCGACTTACTTCTTGCCAAAATGGATTTCATTGTTGCCGTGGTAACCAATATCAAATTGTACGATAGCGCCATTAAATTGCACCCAAGGCATTTTGGGGTAATCAATTCAGAGACTATAAGTGGGCCATTTAACACTGTATTTGTATGAGAAGCCAAACCAGACTGGATGAAGGATAACACGATAACTGGCTATCAATACGACTTCCGTTTAACCTATTTATCTATTCAAATACTTTTGTAATGGCACATACAACTTTGACATACCATCATGAACTATCTTCAAATGTTTATGAATCAACAACAGATTAGCAGGATTATATTACTATTATAAAACAAAAAAATATAAAAATAAATTTCATCAAATCTATTCTATCTTAAATATTGTGAGAGTGGCTCAAACTATACAAAAAAGCATTTCCGCCATTTTTGCTTTGCTGCAGCAAATCAAAGCTCACTCATTCTTTCAGTTCCCTGCGATCACACATTATTACAAAGACAGAGCAAGGTTTCAACTAGTCTCTTAATTAACGCTGTCCCGGTTTCGATCATGGTTTGATAGAAAACCCAGTGCATTTTCCCCCCGAGGTCATTTATGTTAGTAGTCCCCCTTTGGAGACCCCAACTATCGTGAATATAAGAGCAGATTATGACTTGGCCCCAATGTGTCAGCGAAAGCTGTCTTAGGTTATCTCATGAGCACAGCATTTAAGAAGCGATCAAGTGAACTTTCAACAATATCGTTTTTTGATCGAAATGAGTTCGATCCTTTGCGAAATGAATTCTCAGGTTAATTGATTGGTGTTTAACGACGCGCTGTAATGCTATCTCATTATACAACGAAGGTGTATTCCAACAATAATTGACAACCACAAAATGTACGGTGTTTTGATATTGTTGAAATGTGAATCTTCCTGCAGTGCTAAGTAAAGACAACATGGAGGGCTGAATTCTTAGGAAGAAAGCCTAATATTTCCATTATAACTGAAGCATTAAGGTTACCACAGATGTTATTCAGTCCAGAGGAAAGATCAGAACATAATCAATAATTTGTTAATGTGCCAATAAGCTGGGCTTAGATTTTCTTATTTTCCCTGTCTGACTTAGACATTTCTTTCTTACACAAGATAAGCATGCTGTTTTTTTCCAGACTGCGGTATTTCTGTTTATACCCTCAGTGTGTTGGAAAACACCGACATCATTCCAATTAATTTTGGAAAAAATATTGTACTTTTGTTACTTTTAAAGCTGTTAACGACAACGGTTTGGCTGAGAAATTTATGGGAGATTTTTTTCCCCCCACTTTTTACTCGCTATGAGTTCAGAGTAAAAGCCAAAACAAATAAACAGCTTTTTATGAGATCCTTTTTTCTCTGTCTGACTTAAAGTAGATTAATCTGAGCGGTGATTTCGCGAAGTTGCTGTATTATCCGGGACTTTGTTAACCATGGGGAACTTGAGGATTTACGACTAAAGAAAAACTGGTGAAAACAGATTGTCTCGTTTCCATGGAAACCAATATCCAGTTTTACCTTAACGCCTTATGAGTTGAAGTGAAGGCATGGGGCAGCGTAATCACGTCAGATACTATTGGGATATCCAAACAGAGAGGGGTTAAAAGGGAGGGAATTTTTTCTTGCGCCAATAAAGGTGATTCTAAGTAAGTAAGACAAAACGCTATGATGTAGTTGTTTACTCGATTTTTTAAAAATCAAAATAAACTTGAAACTCCGGAAATTAGTAGTTTGCATCACAAACCTGTCACTAGCAATATTAATCAAATTAATAAACTTGATGATAAAGTTTAAATTAAAGCAGTGGTATTATTTACAAGACGGATACATAGCGATTAATAAAAAAGACAAACGTAATAAAATTATTTATCATATGATTGGTCCGTGTACTGACTGAGAGACTTAAAAAAAAATGTAATCCGGTGTCCTGGGGCCCTAAATCCTCTATTAGATGACGTCACTACATGTTAAAGGTCGATCTCTAATCCCATATTAGCGGTTTAATCTGGTGTTAGTGGCTAATAGCATTTCAAAAGCATAAAGCGCCTGAATCAATACAGATCTGCTTATCAACAATGTTGATCTTACAAAAAGAGCCAATCAAAACACTGATGACGAACTACTTTTATAAAAATTCACAAGTCTGCGTTGCACAAAATCTGCTGCGTTTCTCTTGATGCGTCTCATATGTATACTTGAAAGAGCTTTACTGTTACTGGTCTCAGATAACAACAAAGTCAATGATTAAGTACACATCGGTGTGCATAGATTCTTAAATCGAGTCAGAAGTGGCTCAGAAGGCAACCTACTATACGCAATAAAAATGCACCAACAACATGGCCAATCTCTTGAAGAAAAGTTGTTTTTTTATGTGAATTAAAAAACAATTATTAGATCGATCGAAGCTATGTCAAATTTGTGTGTGATATTCTTGATCATTCATTTGATATCCTTTAGTTAAAAAAATAAGAAGATATCGATATTTATTTATTTTTTCTCATTAATATAAGGAATATAAAGATATATAAAACACATTCATTATTGAATCAAATAGAAGACAGTAAAAAGTGAAACATTTAAAAACAAAACATAAATAAAACAACCCGAAAATCACAACGCTTAATATCATTTTGTTTGTTTGTCATACAATATGGATTATCTACATTATGTAAATAAAAATGAAATGATTCGACCCGTTTGTAGACAGTGTTTTATTGAAAAGAAGATGATGAGAAGATGAGAAAATTTCAAAATGCTTCTGGTTTATTATTTCGCAAATACTAAAATTAAACGCCTGTAGTATAATTTAAATGTGTATTTGTTGGCAGGCTCTTGTGTCATATTTTAGGGTAATTGATTAATAGGATAACAATGCTGTAGTGATTGGTTAAACACGGAGGTGAAATATTCATGGTCTACTACATGTCGTAGGTGATTACGAGGCTTCGAACCTCTTCTATTGCAGTTTCGTGATAATGATGTTACGAATATGACGTACATTAAGTTGATTGTTCAATGTATGAACTCGAATGACCTGTTTAATGTGTTTTTGATATTGCATGATATACGGACGTGAAATTATATTTCTTGTTCCTTTTAATGATGTGTCCGAGGCTTTGATTGTATGGCATTGTTATATCTGTTTAGTTTAGTGATCACTTCATCCGGCAAACGTTCTGAGCCTTATAGTATGACAGGGACATGTGAACTCACTTTTGACTTAAATTGTGTTTCTTGATTTTACGTCTCAGTTTAAATGGCAAATCTATGTTTTGTAGTAAAATTAAGTTTGTTTAACGATCTACTTAATGTTAGGCTCACCCTCGCAATATAACTCCTATGAGAAAAAAAAATATTAAGTGAATTCATCTGATAAGGTTATGTATTCCTCCAGATATACGTTACTTATAAGATGAATTGGGATCCGTTCCTTATAAGATGAATTGGGATCCGTTCCTTATAAGATGAATTGGGATACGTTCCTTATAAGATGAATTGGGATCCGTTCCTTATAAGATGAATTGGGATACGTTCCTTTTAAGATTAATTGGGATCCGTTCCTTATAAGATGAATTGGGATCCGTTCCTTATAAGATGAATTGGGATCCGTTCCTTTTAAGATAAGTTCGCATTTAAGCAAAATACACCCCAAGCAATCGCTATACACACACGATAATAGTCCAGCTTTCTTTTTCAAGTATGCGCCCTCTGACGAAGGGCAATTTGTTTGAAGAGTAGCAATGCTGTCTTTACTTAGCACTGGAGGAAGATTAACTGTCCAACATTATGGAAACGCTTCACATCTTGGTTGTACTAGTGTCAATTATTGTTGGAATTAATATATCATTGTCATATAAGTGAAATACCCGTAAGCACAATGTAAAGCATAAATCAATTATTTTTCGAATATGATTTTTTTTGGTTTAATTATCATTCTTGATAGGCTATAACATATACGGTGGTTCGCTGTACGATAAGTGGCGCATATCGGTCAGCTAAGCACGTTCGAGTGTTGGCGAAGGAGATAAGTCTGGCAGTTGAATGCACAGATCAATTAGGCGAGAAGAGGATAAGGCAGAGTTATTGTGCGTTTATTTTTCCCAGATCCAATCGTCTTTTGTCTGGTTGATTTGGATCAGTTGAACTTTTATATCTGAGGATTCACATCTCAGCACTAAAATGATCTGCGGTAGACTGTAGGCCCCAGACGACGTGGATAGAAGGAACAAAGGACAGATCTTATAGAAGAGGGCTAATCCCCAGACACCGTGTAATGGCAGGGATGTTTGCACTCTCAACTTCGATATTGATTGTATTATGCTTTTTGCCAACCCTTGAGACAAATCGAACATATCCTTGGTTAGCTATTAAGGACACATAAATTCAAACTCCTTCCATTTAAAAGTTAAATCTTAAGCTGCCTATCGCGTTAACAGTGCTATGGTTGAGAATCTTGAGGACAACTTATTCATACCACTCCGCGAGTAGAGAATATGATTAGACCCAAAATGTTGGAACAGGGGTTTTGCAACAAAAAAAGACAACATGGAGGGGGAGGGGTAAAGGGAGGGGGGAGCTCTGTGTGTGGATAAACTAGCTGATTGATTGGTTTGTGTTTAGCACCGTGCCCCATGTTATTTTATTTTGGCGATGTACACCTGCAGCCAATAGCCATACAAACACAGTAGGAAAGCTCTGTTAATGCCCCTCCGAAGCTACGTGTTGAGGTGTGACCACACTGGGAACAACCTGCCCGTAACCGATATCTCGTGATTGGGAATGAATTAAGAGGAAAGAGTAATTATGAGGATCTGTTCCGTAGACCGGTTACGAATAATATTTGATGATACATCATCAGTATCTTCTCACACCAGGCTTTTCTACACCACTTGTGAGACCATGTATAGGTATTCTGTAAAACATCTACATTCAATATTAATCTACATTGGCTATATGTTAATTAATTAAATTAAAACTTAGAACACAATGCTACAGAACATATACATTGCTCTTTGTCGTCAAATATTGTTTATTTTTTGGGTAATTCGGTCGTCATTCCTTCAGTCCATCATTCATTCATTGATTCATTCATTGATTCATTCATTCGTTTGTTCATTCATTCGTTTGTTCATTCATTGTCATTCATTCATTCAAATTAGCACATCTGCATTATCCCCTTTCATACGAAGAAAGAAAACTAAGAGAATCACATGCCTCTATATACACTGTTTACGTGAGTAAATATTTGATAGGTTCATGAATGGCTGTACGTTCTGTTAAATATTCACCATTGACTCACCATTGATCATTTCTATTTGTATGTTACCTCATAGTATCTGTGCTTAATAAGAAATGTCTACAACAACCCACAATACATAAATCTACATGCATACTGTGTACATTCAAAGGATATACAGTATAACATTGGGTGATTTGTTTTTTTGCTTGATTTGTGTTTATCGTCGTACTTAAGGTTATATCACTAATATGACGTCGTATCTGTCAGTTTAATGGGTGAGACAAACCACACTCGTAACCGCCTACAACAAACAAAGACGAGGCAGGACAATATCACAAGACCACACATAAAAAAAACCTTCACAAACAAAGCGGTTTCTTGTTGCTACTCAGCACCGAGAGCACAAGGGCAACAAATTGAGTACATGTTACATGTTGATTTGCAATTTAAGTTGTAAATTTTCCTACATTTCTTAAAAAAACGGCCACTGATTACACAGCCTTGACCTTTGATCCATACGGCTCAGAAGAGAATCCTGTCACCTGAAATCTTAACATGTCACAACACATTGGCAGCTTTACAGATAAAAATACCAGATCACACATCCGGTCATTTTAGTCTTGGTTACCTTTATTTAACACGTTCTTTATGAACTTAACAAGTGATTTCATTGGGCTAATAAATTCATCTTTATTGAAAGACCTTGGTCCATCAATAAACCATAAAGCTCCTCAATAATCAGAGGGTCAGTCAATAAACCAGAAGGTCCTTCAATACATTAGACGGTCCACCAATAAACCAGAAGGTCCCTTAATAAACCAAGAAGGTCCATCAAGTAACCAGAAGGTCCTTCAATAAACCAGAAGGTCTTGCAATGAACCAGAAGGTCCTTCAATAAACCAGAAGGTCTCTCAATAAACCAAAAGGTCCATCAATGAACCAGAAGGTCCATCAATAAACCAGAAGGTCCCTTAATAAACCATGAAGGTCCATAAAGTAACCAGAAGGTCCTTCAATAAACCAGAAGGTCTTGCAATGAACCAGAAGGTCCTTCAATAAATAGGTCTCTCAATGAACCCGAAGGTCCATCAATAAACCAGAAGGTCCATCAATGAACCAGAAGGTCCATCAATAAACCATAAGATCTCGCAATGAACCAGAAGGTCCATCAATAAACCAGAAGGTCCATCAATGAACCAGAAGGTCCATCAATAAACCAGAAGGTCCACAAATGAACCACAAGGTCCATCAATAAACCAGAAGGTCCATCAAGGAACCAGAAGGTCAATAAATAAACCAGAAGGCCCATCAATGAACCAGAAGGTCCATCAATAAACCAGAAGGTCCCTTAATACACCAAGAAGGTCCATCAAGTAACCAGAAGGTCCTTCAATAAACCAGAAGGTCTTGCAATGAACCAAAAGGTCCTTCAATAAATAGGTCTCTCAATGAACCAGGAGGTCCATCAATAAACCAGAAGGTCCACCAATGAACCAGAAGGTCCATCAATAAACCAGAAGGTCTCTCAATGAACCAGAAGGTCCATCAATAAACCAGAAGATCTATCAATGAACCAGAAGGTCCTTTGATGAACCAGAAGATCCATCAATGAACCAGAAGTTTATGAAATGACTTGTTCAGTTCATCTATGCCACTCAAATAAGTCCTAATGCTATAGGTCTTGAAGTCTGTCTAACGCCTGGCCTGTTTGTTTAGGCCTCCGATGCAAAGAGCCTCTGTTTACCAATGGCGAATGAAGTGCCTGAACAAATTAGTATTTATAGATATTTATAGAAGGAATTAAGTATTTATGCTTCAGGTTATGACTTTAGTTCCAAACTCACAGACAATGAGCACACATGATTGTATGGCCATGCGGTGTAACAGATTTAAGTCATATCAAGGGCGCGTTCGTCTTTAGTAAGCTATGTTATATTTGTCAGTCTATTTGGTTATGGTTGCTCTACTTTGAGCTGCCCGTTGCTAAGAGAAGTAGGTGCATTTGCTACAAAACGTGTCAGCTTTTCGTTTGACACATACCAATCATCCAGCCAACCGGTCGGCAAGCTAGTCAATCAATTATAATTGGTATATATGTTTTAATTAATCAATCGATCAGTCGGTCGACCGGTCAGTCATCCAATCAATCAAACCATCAATCAATCAAAAGCCCTTTCGTATTAAACTGCCTAAGTAAATTCTTTCGCATTGAACCATTGTCTTTCCAGACGACCACGCACAGCATCTATAACAAGATCAAGCCGTGCAGTAAACAATAGATGCTGGTGTAAATGAGCCTGGATTCCTACACTTTCCAGTCAATTTCTATATAGAAAATGAGTTTTGTTTGTGGAAGTCTTTAACTCATATCTAAAAATAATGTTGCACTCGACACCTTATGCAGATATTAAGATGCTTATCCACACAATATGACATCGAGATAATCCATACTTGTCAGCAGACAATCCTTTCAGCGTAAACCTTAACAAGTGACAACAGATTGGCTGCTTTACAGAGATAATAGGAGATCACACATCCGGGCATTTTAGCCTTGGCTACTTTTATTTAACACCTTGTTAGGCAGGAATCCTCTGGGGCCCCGTTACACAAAGTGATCTTAGCCTAAGTTCATCTTAATCGTCATGGTGACCAGTGCTGAAGGTATTGTGTCGTCAAGGTAATTAAGGCCAACTTTAATAAGCTACGATCGCTTTGTGAAACAATACCCTGTATGCCAGGAGCCTCCGTTAATCAATGGCGAATGTAGAATGTCAGAACAAATAATATTGTGTGGATGTTTATTGAAGGAGTAAGGTATATGACTTTCAAGATGATTATAAAAAAAACTTAAGCACGGCACAAGACCCCAATCGAACGATTAAATTGCAGCCGCGAAACACGGACGTTTTCATCCTTCATTCACGATTTTGCTTCATATATTTCTTAATCATATACGCCCTACTCGCGAGAAAGAAAGTCTATTCCCAATTATCCAATTCTATTACAGCAGACTTAGTTTTATTACCGTTTAAGCTGTTAACTGCAAAGGCTTCCCAGAGAAACCTTTTTCGGAAAAGTAAACAAATCAAACACTTAATGGGGTCTTTTAACGACATTCCTCGCTTGAAATAGATCAATTTGAGTGATGCTTTTGAGAACGAATTAACTTTTGTGACACTCTGGACTGTTATAACCTTGACAGCAGAAGTTTTTGCTATCAAAGATTAAAATGGCCAAATAAATCTCAATTGACAGAGTAATAACTTCGGTGAATATAAGGCTTAGGAAACAATCCGTTCGGATACCCAATTCAAACTAGAAGACCGGTTGTAAACATCTTTATTTCTTAAGTCTCGTTTGTCCATTTTCTTCTACATAATTGGCGGGGTGGAGAGAGAGAGAGAGAGGGGGGAAGGGCGGGGGGGTCATCAGGATAACATAAACACATAAAACCTTCTGTTACGTTTTGCCGTTAATTATCTCTGAAAATAGCCAAAGTATAAATTGTAAAACAGAGAAATCGTTAGCAACAACAGAAAGCCGTATGTCTCGATATTTTTGTGACTCTTGTAACACTCGCGGAGGGTTGGGATGAAGCTTCCTGTTGCTCTTGCAGCTAAGGGGCAACATGAAGAGGATCTGTGTGTGATGACTTTGTATTACGTCCTTTGATTGTCCTGTCTTGTCTTTGTTTGTTACCAGTGGCGTCGACAGTCGTTTCCTTCACCCATTATGTCATGTGAGTGAAATAACCTTAAGTACGGCGTTAAACACTAATCAACTTATATCCTATATTTATGGATCAAGCACGTTTCATTTAATAGAGTTAGGTGATGCTATACATGTTAATTTGCGCTTTCCCTTGGTGATTTTTAAAAACATTTTAATCGAATGTCACATGTGTCCGTTGTAAAATTAAATATCGCTATACGAATAGGAAAACACCTACTTTGACCCTACCATTTGTATTTCTCTTCACACAAGCTTTAATAAAGTCCTATGACCAATTCTTGGGAAAAACACTTGTGCATACATGTATATATCAACAATAAAATATATATTTAATTTACTAACATTATTTAATTTTTTACTTACGCATCTGGACTCGTGATATTGACCTGCTGAATACATTTGAGGACTTAAAACCTAGCTTGCTGCATACAAACGACAGAGGGGAAAATCATAAGGTAGATACGTTTATTAATATAATCATAGCACGTCTAAGGTTATGTTTTAACTGTATCACGGATGTTTTAGAGATTGGAAAGAACATAAACTCTTGTGAAGGCATCTGTTTGATAACCCATACGTAAATTAATGGTATATGTAAGCCCAGCCACTGGATATACAGCCTTGACATTTGATCTACAAATATCAGCAGCCAATCCAGACAGCGTAAACCCGGACAAGTGACAACAGGCTGACAGCTACTGACTGGCGGTCTAATTGTTCAGATTATATACGTCAATATCGTATCAAACATCCAGCCCTTTTAGCCCTGTTTCGGTGATTTAACATGTTATATATGTGTTAAATTGTGTCTGATTACTGACATGATTTATTAAGCCGTCTTCTCCGAAACCCAAGTCAATAATGTCAAGTGTCAAATAATAGAGCCTGCCTTAATAGAAAAGTCTATATGGTATCTTCGTAGACATCATCTGAACACACGCTGTCTCTACGCCTAGACAAGTGCAGAGGCAGCGTGCGAAATAAGACAATTCATGAACTATGACCTTGTTTCATTATGGTCAATTTTATTGACTTGTTTAAGTATCATTTACAAGCTGGGATGGCAACTTTACAAGCAAGATTTTCAGGATTTTCAACTTCTGGATTTATTGATACGCAACGTTTCAGGATTTATTTGATTGGTAACATACAATAGGAAATAGTGTACATGAATAATGTAGATGTCACGTGGATGCTTTCTGGAATAAACTAGGCATTCGACCTTCATTTTACTCAGGTTACTCATAGTGACTTTGTATGGTCAATAGGTTGAGCCTATTTAAGTCGCACATATATTTGTAGTAAAGTTAACTGGAAATCTGGCTTAACGAAATGCTAACATTTCATAAAATACATATTAATCATTCAATCAATCAACAAATCAACCATCAATAAATCTAGTCAGAGTTCACCTTTGTAATATTTGAATATTTGAATAGCTTACCGTTCTATGCAGTGACTGATCACTCAGGCCTTTGTTTCAATTCCAAGGATGGAACTGTTTGCATTTCGGTTCATAAGCTAGTGAGCCAATTTATTTAGGACAGTTTGTTTGGTATTGCTTTGTTTGATTGGGGTTTAACGTCGTACTCAAGGGTATTTCACTTATATGACGACAGATTGTCAATTTCACACAGCTCCCTGTCTTAATGACAGTGGAAAACCGGAAAGAAACCGCGTAAAAACCTCCCCCGCAATTGCCGGAGCCACATCACGTGACTCACTTATACACCTGATGGTCGATCGACGGACTCGATCCTGTGAACGGTCATGTTCGCGAGCCAAGGTTAAGACATTGGTGTATTAACCTTGTCACATTGCAAACCTCTATTGTGTTATCGGAGTCGAATAAGGGCACATAATATTGTCCCATCTGGGGTTTTCCCCCACATCCACCCGCCAATGGAATAAGCCGATTCAACGACAGTAGGAGTCTACGACCGCGGGGAAAATAATGACGGAAAGCAGTTCCCAAAATCACTTTATTAACAGTTTGAATAATATCCAAATCCAGACGTTGTTCTATTTCTTGGAGTATCATTTTGTAACGATCAAGTACCATTTAACTTTTTAACGCAGACGGGCTGTATGCAAGGCATGGAGGTAAGACGGCGACGGTTTAAATACAATTTTGGAGTCTGAAGATGTTTGGAAAGAACTATTAAAACAAATAGACGTGACTGTTGTGCGATAGAGCGTCGCTGATAGACTGGGGTCCCACGATTTTGGGTGTATGCTGTCAATAGAAATCCAGCATATAAGGCTAGGCCAGAATACAACCAAGCAGTGATATGTAGCATGGTCTCTCTTTAGCAGTCTATATATAGAGATATCATGTGTTCCGATGATGGTTAACCGTAAATCGAAGTAGGATTAGTAAGCGCACACGCTACCATTAAGTCACGGCCGCGGGCCGTTTGGTATTGTTCTTAATTATTCACAACAATAGTGGTTAATGGCAACCAGGAAAAAGGCCGGCCTATCATCATATACACGATTTCTGCTGAACTTCTATAATATTTAAACATAAAGCCTACGAGGCAAACAAAATACAGATTAGAAAATTCCTGTTTCTAGATGAGAAAAACCTTTTTGAAAAATATGCATGTCGAAACGTTATGACTCAAAAATGGCATAAAGATAACGGCTGTCATTCACTGTAAAAATAATTTACTCATCAGTTCCATTCTATTCTTTTGTTGGCAACAAAATAAAATGTTTTTCAAAAATGTTTTACTCTGGTTAACGTAAAATTAATATAGTTGTGGGTCAGAAAACCATTGAGGTGTTGACGCGTAAACTGTTTATGTAGACGAAAACAGAATAAAATAAAGATCAAAATTCCACCTGAACTGTGTTCATAAGACCCTTATAGTGAGACTTGACCGTAGAAATAGTGGAGGTTAAATCAAACATCCTTTATACTTATTAGGACCAATAAATTGGTAAACAAGAATACCATTGGAGACGGCATTAAATCAAGTAATGAAGATTATGTTTTGTCTAATAAATCATCGCAGGTAACTTGTATGTAAAAGTTGTATGACTATAACAGTCCACAAATTTGTATAATAGATTTAATAGGTATTACGACAGAAGCTCCTTCTCTAATTGTGATGCAAATTTCTACAGCTACTGACCAATTTCTCTTGCGAAATGAGATCTTTTTTGCATTGGCCTGCAAGAGTAAAACAGTTATCAATCTCTCCATAATCCATAGAAAAATCCAGCTCAAACTAAACATGAATGTTGTAAGTCTATACTTATTAGGACTGATTAACTCATTTAAACACCAATTAATTACAATCAATACTATTTACATACTTAATTGGATCGATAATTTATTAACTGTTTCCCGTATAGATTATCTGGCTATACAAGGTCTTGATTTGTGAATAGATTTTTCGGTATACGCACGGCAAATTACAGCTGTTTGGAATATTTCACAAATTTTTTTTTTTGTGAACTTCTAGCTATCTAACAATACAGTATGCGTTCTGGTGGAAATTGGTATATCGCGAATTAGTATAGGACTATTAAAATACTTTGGCCAGCAAACATTTATTTCACATCTAAAAGTACTTCTAGATGAAGAACCGTATGACAGCAAGGTGTTATCTAGATGCAAATACGTATCTTATAGACTTGTAATATACGGTCAATAGAGATACGACGTAAAGCCCTACGAAACCTTCAGAAATAAGGCCTGGTACTTAACAAATAATATTGAAAATGGCCTCTTGAATATGGCCTCTTACCTCGCCAAAACTACACTGTCCTTCTCGTTGAATATTCACCGGCGTGTTCAATACATGCACGTAACATGTACTTTCGTGCATATTAAATTATACGCCAAGCATTTCATGTGAGGCTATTTAGATTTTGAAACAAATTGCCACCATCTTTCTCGTTGGGGATCACGTGATAAACACGTGACTTTGAGAAATCCAAGCACTTCCCGCCAAATCTCGACCACACAGCGAAAAGATGTTTTATATCGATCAAAAGCAGGCAGGGTTCTGCTGAGAAATGATTGACTTTGACGTAAAAATGGACGTCGAGTGGTCGTTGTATGGATCGGTGTAACCCACAAGTGTTCAAGGAAGAAAACGAGATGGTTTAAGTCAAGGTAAGGCCATACAATTTTTAAACATTGGAAAATAAATTTCAGAATCATTGTAGCGTTCGCTTATTGCTAAAGGTTAGGAAGACCCGAGTAGCGCACCTAGGTGTTATTGAGTGTTAGGTAACACTTTCGGCACTATGTTACCGGGAGTAAGTGTGGATTAACTTCTGCAACTAATTTTAGCAATGCAATTTCGTCTTGACAGCGGCTAAAACCTAATGGCAATTTTGTCAGTCGTGCAAGAAACTGAAATACCGAGATGCCGCTTGTTTTATACCAAATTCTTATCTAGGTCAGAACGTCAGTTGCAATGTTTGGTAACGAAATGAGGCGGGTAATATATGACATGATACACGCTTCAAAATTGTGTATTTATTGTTTTTGCCTGCACATGGTGATCCCCGAGGCTGTGACGGACATGTTTATATCTGCCCAATGAAGTGACATTTCCAATTTCCTGCTGACGCTCTGTTCTCGTTGATATGAAGCGTAAATCACAATTTACTGAGATATGCCTTCATAGTCCTTTTTTCCAGGCCCTCGGGCAAACTGCCGAACTAAGTTTGTTGACGGGTCTGAAATTGGAGACATGCCAGTCTGTGCATATGTGTACGCCTTTATTGATTCCAGACCAATTTGTAACGTTAACGGATGGCTTCTGCGGCACCCGGGTAGTATAACTTGCCAGAACAGCCGCCATTTATTCTAACTAAACCCAATCATTTTCTGTCACCCTACAGCAGTGTACTGCTGTTAATAGAACGACCCATTCCATCCCATGTCGGTTAACCACAACGAAGTGCTGTTAAACAACCGAATATACGGAAATAAATCATGCACAGATCTAGATAACATAATTTCAATACTTGTGCCTGTTTCGTCATGTAAGGTCACTTAAATCTACGATAAACACAACACGATTACCTATATTAAATAGACAGATGACGAAGGTTCTAAACTTGGAAATACGTGTTAACAACGAGTTTCCTGCCAGACGGTCATGGGACATGCAGTCTAATACAGACGGAGATTGTTAAACAGTGATGTCGTCGCATAAAACCGTGGGATATAAGAAGGATGCTTCTAGCATATCTAGGCTCGAAGCGGATGAGACCAGTTCCAATAGCCTGTCCATAATAATACAAGATAGACAAACATTATTTTGTCAAGTACACCCACTGGGCTGAGGTGCCGTCGTAAAGACCTGACAAACCAAACGACACATCCCGTATTGATAATCAAGATACGAGATGTCTGAATCTCGCCATGGCATGGGTTCCTTAATAAAATATTATCATGGAATTATTGCTTCAAACACCAAAGATGAATATTCAAAGAACAACCCATATATGCAGTTGAGGTTGACAAATATTCTTAACGTCAACGATAAACTGACCCATATTGTTGGATATTCCGGGAAAGGAAAATCGACATTGATCTTCCTTTATTTGTATTCACCCTAAATCTATGCATAATGAGATATGTCGAATAACGTCCACGCTTATCAAATTCAACCCACCGACTGTCTAGATATCTAGCCAAGCTTAATATTTACTAAACCGTTATTTTATGTATCACTGTATGAGCACAAGAAAGTGCACCAAGATGATTCAAATGCCGGTGTTTTCAAAGTTTCTGCCAATTGTACGAAGCCGCGGCCATGGCTTAGTGGTTAGCGTGACCGCCTACTATTCCTGTTCCGATGTACTGTTCACGGGTTTAGTCCGTCTGTCGACCATGAGGTATATGAGTGAATTACACGATGTTGCTCTTTAAGCAAAGAACAGTGTGAAATGGACAACACGTCGTCATATAAGTGAAATACCCTTGAGTACGACGTTAAATCCCAGTCAAACAAACAAAACAAAAACCAAATCTGGGAATTATGTCACGACAAGAAATGGTGAACGTATTTGTCATCCTGTTTTGCTTGTTTAATGAATCGTATTAAAAATGTATGACAAATACTTATACAATAGTTTTCACGACGGCATATCTTTTTTATTTGGAAGAACTATTTATTCCTTTGCTAACTATTTGCATTCAGTGATAGATCATGGGTAAAATGTAGCCCTAAGATTATAATACAATATATTTATTGATTTGCCACACGCATTTTTTATGCGGACAAAGTGCATCAGGCCAAAATCGTTTTCGTGATCGGAGTACAGATGTAAATCTACCGTTATAAAGCAACATAGTTATGTGTTTTTTTTATTTATTTATTTTTGTATTTAACGTTTTTATATTTATTTACTGGTGGTTGAGAGGGAACTACAGATGACCCAGGTGTTCCTAGCGCTATTTATAAATAAGTAATAAAAATAATAATCCGGTTGTCAGGTCTTTATGCTGTGTCTTCTCCGGTTTTGTCTTACTTTGTTGTCGATTTCCTTCATCCAATGGGCTGGTGGACCGTCATATGTATGAAATAACCTTTTCTACGGCGTATAACCCGAATCAATAAAAATAGAGAGGAAAAAACAAACACAATTTTTTTTTATTTGTTTGGTTATTTTTTTTTATCAATAACTCGCTTTTATATGTTTTTTTATTTCTCTAACAGCTTTGATTGTATAACGACCTAGTAACCTTGCGGGAAGTCTTATCAGTCCGTCTGGTACAAATCGATCGTGTATGTCTTCCCAGTCACTGGATATACAGCCTTCACCTTTGATCAGCTAAAGTCAGCAGACGATCTTGTCCGCGCAAACCTTCACAAGTCACAACACAGTGACAGCTAAGTGCTGAGACACTAATTGCCGAGACTTTGTACGTCAATATCTGATCAATAACCAGCTTCTTTGAGTCTTGGTTACTTTTAAAAAATATATTTTACATATTAATTTAAACTAAACTTATTATTTTAAGTTAATCACTTGAATTTTAACAGAATTTTCAATAAAAGCATATTATATTTATGTTTTTGTTAATAACGTTCTTAGTGTTAGTTATCGATTGTAAGATGTCCACCCTTAGGGAACGTAAATATATAAGGTTAACATTATGCCAGTATAAAACAAATAAATTATGCATGTGAGAAAACGTTTCATGTCATTCAGTTTTCATCAGTACTGACTCCCTACGTAAAGTAGAGAATAACAGAACGAGATTGTAACGTGGAGATAAGTAGACAAAATGCCGGGGCCGGTTGCTCAAAGCGCTATTAAATTTAATCCGCTATTAGATGACGTCACACCTTGTTGAAGGTCTATTTCTAACCCGGTATTAGCGATTTAATCTGGTGTTAGCGGCTAATCGTCTTTCGAGCAATCTCCTGTAATCTGGTAAAACCTAGTAAGTCTGTTGAATGTGAATTTGAGAAAACAGAGGAAAACTGTTTTGTTTCAGAATTAAGCTACTGAATATAAAACAAATTTTATTTTAGCTTTTTAGATGAAGATAATTAGAACCCTTTTCAGTGCATTTGTTTTTATTACATTCACTGGTTTAATATGCCTTCATAACAACTTACTAGGTTTTACCTGATCAAACCAATTGCTCAACCAAAGATTTCCATCAACAAAAACCTAGTATGTCAGCAGAACTTTACTTTATTACATAAATAAACTATTATTCAAAGTTGTCAACCAGATCTGCATTTCCGTCATTCACTGGAATTTCCTGCCAGAATTTCTTCTTAGCTGCCGCAGTGAATGAATCTGCCAGTTTGAGAATATTCTGGCGTTTTGCGCCAGGAATACCTCTTGGTTGATTTTTTGTAGGTGGAGT
>JAQQZZ010070409.1:10269-21958 GCA_030265115.1 Mopalia vespertina | reverse complement strand
AAGGAGGCCTTATCTGCTATGTAAGTATCTAGTTTGCATCTCGCCTTCATACATTTTGAGGACCTGCCTGACACTGTAACAGGGCGATTGTGGTATTTTCTTCTAGGAGCTGATTCTAGCCCTTGTTCTAATTTATAACTGTTCAGTTGTCTGATCTGATCTATTTATATAGATGTTTTGTTAAATATCAATTAAAAACTTCATAAAAGAACAAATGTCTGTAGTGTCATCTAAGTGAGATAGACGGTCTGTCGATATATAAAATAGTAGCATTTCGGCACATTGCCATTAAACTAAGATAGATTGAGCCAAATCTCCTCTCATTACTCTTAGCTACCGTAGTGCACCTGAATATCTGGCGACAGGTTTAAACTTTATTAAAATACATTGATAATAGGATAGATGGGTGTTTACTACCTGATAGCGACCATGTAACGTATTCTGATAGGTTTTTAATAACAAGTGGGCGGGCTCCAGGTAGTCTCGCGTCAACCAGAATCTCAGTCGTGGTCGAAGTTAACGCGAGAAGAGTTTGGCTCGCGCGAGACTGCGCTACAGCAAGCTTAATGTTGGCCTGGTTCCATTGTCGCGGGCCAAGCTTAAAACACAGTTGTATTTATATATTTGTTTTCTAAAAAATTCGTCAAACTGGCACAGGATGTCAATTAGAAACGAAAACGGGCGAATCGTCTTATGCTCTAGACAAACTCTCAGAGACAAGTTTCTGAGTAGCTGACATACTGACGTCTAGATAGAAGGCAATAACAATTAAGATATGAGAAAAATGTAAAGTTATAGTCACTTTTACTTTCACTTTATTTACAGCTCTGGTCATGTTATGACATGAGAGGAAATTATTTCACGCAACTATTGGTGGATAGCAACATACATATATACATAATTAGATTATGAACTTATAACAATAACAACCACATAATACTGACAGAAACTTGTACGACATCTTAGCGATTTAATTTTTATAAATAGGCAGGACAAATGAACAGCGTAATATTCGTCCAATATTCCTAACATTAACCATATATAAACTATTATTTTTTTTAAATATTTGAATATATGATTTACAAATACACTTAAGCGTTTCAGTTTTCAGCACACAGATATTATCAGATGGTATCAAAACAATCAGCACAGCTCCAAACTGGTATGATCAACAGCCTGAACTGATCAACTGACACTCCTAACAATTAGATGTCATTTAGGTAGTTTAGATTTTTGTTTCACTTGTAAACTATAATACACGCCAGAAAAATATGGCTCGACCCTTTAAGATTCTTGAGTCATGGCTCTGGGTATTTGCCGTTATATTTTTCCGGACAGATGGTTTCATATTTTCTAAAGAACCCTCAAAGAACCGTTATTTCTCAGAATGAAGGGGTTTGTAAGGAAGGTGTAGAAGCATAGCCTGATCAGATTGGAATCTAAAGGGATTGTGGAATTTCAAGAGCCTTTATCCGACCCAAGTTAAAACCAAATAGACATTAATCCAGTTAGTTTCTCTCTCTTCATATTTCATTTTGGTTTATTGTCCAAAAGGAATAAATGTGTTTTTTTGTTAATTGACATAACTTCAAAATGCTCTATAATCGAATGAGAAGGAAGGGAGAAATGTTCAGCTATCGGTGACATCAGTTGTAACCTATTTGAGCTCAAATAAATGTTGTCTCTAAGCATGCAATTACTGTGAAGCCTTATTATTTGGCATGTAATAATTCCCTTGTAGGTTCGTGAAGGATGAAAGAATTCAGCGTGAAGCGGTTGAAAGTAGGTCAAATTGTAATGTAAAGGGTCAAGGTAAATATGGCATCCAAATAACGCACATACAATAGGGGCGTTTAACCACTATTTCAAAGGGCTTCATTTTCCCACTTCGCTTATTAGTGAAAAAAAATTTATCCCCTGAAGTAATGGGTATTTTGTTGAAATTCGCAAGGGTTTCCCGGTTGTGAAAAAAAAAATGGCCAGGATTACTCAGCTGATGTTCAGCGTGATTTGTGTAATCCTGACCACGAAGACCGTAAAGCTGACCCTGTATCCCATAGTTAAATTCAGACACCTTGATACTGACGAAATTTTGAAATAAACTGTTTCAACAAAAGTGAGAAAAGATAGGCTTCTGTTCGAAACTTGTTCTAAGTTTAGATACACTGACAGCAATATCGTTGTCTTGGTCGACATTTAGATATACAGGAGTATAGATGTATAGTTTACCGTGCTATATAGTTAATGGATTATAATCATTGTACCGGTAATAATTTTAAAATTGATTTTAATCTTGCAAATTATAAGCTGATAAAATCATAACTGAAATAGTGTTGAAACTTTCTTACAATGTATGATTTTATAATCATTTAAACACAACTTTCTTAATTTGTTTTAATGATAAACATAATCTAATCTGCAGATCGACCATGGGCATGAGGGCCTACACTAACACTGATACTGTTGTGTTGAGATAAAAATAATCGCAATAAACTATTTTTAGAATCCGCTTCGATTTTATCTGTACTGTGAATGAAACAGCCATTCTTTGCCACGCAAACCACGTGCTGGTGTTCGGACAGAGGTTTATCTTACATGTCAACACAGGTCATATGTTATCGCTGCTGTTGACAGTTAATTCTCTCAGACGCAGGCGTGAATTACAGTTCATCTGAACATAGGTCTTTCATATTTATTTCCATTACAGATGACATTTTCATAGGCATATTAACACACTGAGAGGTTGCCCGCGGGCTCCATGATGTAAGAGATTTCTAGTTCGAAAGGCAAATTAAAAAAATCTGGTAATTTTAATTGGTTTGTGACTACAGCACATTGCTTTTCCCTCGGGCCTCAGTCACTTGCTCTAGTCACAAGTTTAAAATGATTTCGTATTTAATGGTTTGGCTAGCTCCGTGTTTCACAACGTATAGCATCGCGAAAGAGTTTATCTGTCCGACAGCTAGTTTTCAGCCCCACCATTCGCATTCATTGGTCACATGAGGTCATTGTCAGCGCCACCATTCGCATTAATTGGTCACACGAAGTCATTTTCAGCGCCACCATTCGCATTCATCATGATGTGGGTTTTTTTTTTGTTGAAGCATGCAGACGACAACAAAATTGAATTCGAAGTTGGGATGATACTTGTTTATTTAAAAGGTATATCATTTTTACATTTCATAAATACACACCAAACCTGATAAAATATGTAATTCAATAATCTCTGGTGTCTTTTGTCTGCTGCATGTTACGGAATCAAAACCTTTCACTGGCAAATGTTTTTGACTCCGATTAGAACGTTCTCAGCGCGAGTCAGAAGCAAGATAGGGCTGTGCCAAGATATTCCATCACAGGGCCCATACGTTATATTTAAGTTTCATAACAACAATCGAAACATAAAAAAAATCAGTATATAGTAAACAAGTAAATAAGGATAGTAGAAAAGAAATAAATTCGCAATGGACAACAATCGCTGGAACATTATTTCTTTGATAAACACAAGTTCACAACAAATTAAATATTCTGTTTTATTTGAAAATTATTATTTGTCTTGTGGTTAAGCACAGCTTGGCTATGTTCACAACAGAAGACATCATTACTATTCTTTCGCGTATATAACGCCGTGCTAGACTGACGGGTAAAGTAAACAACATTTGGCGTCGCTGGTAACAATCACGCGATAAGACAATCATTAGACGCAAAAACAAAGATACCGAACAGACCGGCTTCTGTTGGCCTATTGCTCAAAGAGACCCAGGGCACCATGCAACGAACTCAAATTTAATCAACGGTCTGTAATGTTAAAGAGAATTCGACAGTTGTAACTGAATCAATTCATTTTTCTAAAACGCTCTATAAGTAACAAAATACAACACAAAGTGTACCCTATGGTAACACGAGATCTTATTAACCATAAAGAGAATTGAATACTATTTAAATCAGCTAGACAAGCGCAATGTAGAATGGAGTTGATGAGACAACGTGGGTGATGAACTCGCGTAAGATTGCCCTTCAAACTGTCAATATTAACCTCGCGAAAGTCCAGTGAGCTGTCTGTTTTTCTGGACAGGCGTCACAACAGTTCTGATTTGGGCAGTGTAGATTTGTATCAACTGAAAATACTTAGCCAGTCTAAACCAATCAAACTGCCACAATTACTTCATAGCCTTCCTGACAGACGTCACGAAAATACTGGGGGATGTCGAATTAATCTCTTTCAACCAAATTCCAACCGAACCGACGTTACACAAATTGCACGGTTTGCGGGATATTCCAGAAACAGGGGACTGCTAGGAGAGTATTTAGTAAAAATCATATGACCATTGAGTAGTGGATTGCCTAATTCAACAGAAATGTAATAACCTTCATTTAATTGGTACAGACAATGGGTACATTCTACCACATTCCCCAAGTACTATGTTCCTCAAGTATTAAGTGCAATAAATTGAAATTCAGTTCCCAACGGAACGGTAATATTGTAAATAAATATTTCAGTAAATTTATCATAACTTAAAAAATTTGAATTGCAAACCCGACCTGCTAGTTGTCATAACCCCAAGAAATGTTGAAACTGTTAGCGCTAAAGCCGATTGTGGTAGGGGCTTAACCAGCTTGCCCAACATTTGATAACACGACGCAAAACTAATCTACCGACATTAGAAGTGGAAATTTCCCGAAGATTAAATACAGTTTGTCAGGTTTAGAAAGAAAACACCCTGCGGAAACGTTTATTCAGCGAAGTCTAGGATCACAGTTCACCGATTTACAGGCAGATACACAAATAAGGGCTAGACTATTCGTGAATGACAAGGGTTTTACGTACTTCTAAAGGGTATTTCAAGTATGTAAAAGGCAACAAGCAAGATACAGGGCTAAATCTAATCTTGTTCTGAAATTGACTTAATCTTAACTAAACTTAAGACGAACATTTTTAACAGACTTTAACCGTTATGTTTAGATACATTTAGATCTGTATCTTGCAATTAACCTCTGCTTGGCAGAAAGGCGTCACTGGGCACGTGAATGGAATAGAATTAGACAACTCAATGCTCCTAAGGAATACGACTCTTGGTACGAGCATCGCACCTGACGTTCGGGGTTTGCCACCAAAACGTCAGCAGTAAACGTCGGCCATTTGGACCACCTCTACAACATTTTCTGAACACGTTTTCCGACCAAAAGAGTCCTGTTGTTATATATGGAGCACCGTGCACACTAGACTTTCTCCAACAAACCACAATAAAAAGTCTCAAGCTTCTGCTATCTCCTGGAATTCATCGCAAAATAAAAAAAACACGGAAACTGGCCAACTTTTCCTTGCTAGCCGAGTTCATCCAACTCTATACGGTAGTGCTTATTTGTTAAGATCTTAAGGTCTTGCCGGACCCCTTGGGATCAAAGTGAAACAAATTTTGTTTATCGTTTAGATTAAAAGTTAGGTATTCAAACTATATGTGGGTGAAAAAAATAATTCGAAATTCGAATTACAAACAGTTAAATTGGAGCCTACAATTTATTTCTCCTATGATCATATATTTAAGTGGCAAAACTTTATTTGCCTATTTCTGGTACTTCATTTTTAAGCAGAATCTACATTTTACATGGCGTATTTCTAGAAAAATATTCATGTTAGAAACTTCAAATTTGTACCATTGTAAAGAGCACAATACGATCTAGTAGACGGTGCCTAATTTGTTGAAGTTCGTCCTTGATTTTTTAAAATGTTTTCTGAAAGTTTTTTTTACATTTTAAAAGACTTTCCAAGTTGGGATAGACAAAAAAAATCCACTGGGATCGTTCTGATCAAAATTTAAAAAAAAAAAAAAATGATTCACAGTTTACTAGTTCAAGGACTGTTCTACACTGTCAACTAATTTATTCAGTCTTATCGTTAATGCACTTCGAGAAATAAACCGTGACAAATACAGTCTATTTTTTTCTGTTGACATTTACTCATTTTGCAATATTTTTAGAAATAATAATTGGATTTTCACAACATTAACATTTATGTAATCCTGAGTATTCAAGCTTTCAAAAAATATATACATACATATATGGTACAGATTTATATTATTCTGCATAAGAGACTAAATACAACGGGTGTTCTGAAAATCGACCAAGGGGTCCAGCAAGACCGTAAGTGTTTAGATATAAGTCACCTGATAAGTTTTTCGGCAGCTGTGGACGGATCAGGAGCCTCTTACCAGGGTGACATTTTGCGGAAAACAGTACTTCATAAAAGTCACCAATTCATTGATTACAGTTTAAATAAGTGCTCAATTGATCTGTTAACGTCCTAGATGATTTTCGAGCTACCGTGCGACAAATAATGCAAAGACGTATAGACATCGTTATATATTATCATCAGCCAGAGGGACCATACAGGCCGACGGCACTTTCCTGTCGTCAGTTATATATACTAAATTACCCGACTTACGAAGTTATTGAACTGAATTGAACTGTATTTTTCTTCATTTCAAGTCTATCACTGTAGAAATTGGCAATTCCCTTGGTGTTGACAAGGTCATTTATTTGATTTTGACTTGACATTTTGTGGTAAAAACAAATAAAACTACCGAAATAAATTAATAAGAAAAAGAAAAAAGAACATACATGTACATGGATTCATCATTTGCGGGTTCGATTCGTGCGGACCGTGTGTGTGTTAGTTAGCCAGCAACCAGCCGTGGTTTTCTGGTTTGTATCCAGCTTTCATCCCACAATAATTGCTGGCCAATGAAATTAAATTGGAATTTGGAAGGTAATCATCTTGATCCAACATCGAGGAAATAAATAAACGATAAAAATAAATCATTTTCAACCATGCAATTCACCACAATATGTAAACCACGAGATTTCCCCAAGGTTTTATTCCGTATTTAAGTAAATACGATATATATCAATGAAACCAACAAAAACGAGGGATGCATGGAAAATCTTGACTAACGATGAATAACCGAGGCCTTAAAACGAATAAACCAGAATAAACGTTATATTCTTAGAGTAGAGGTAATATAATCTGTCAGTTTAGCAAATATAGTATGTCAGACAATATCAATTTTTAGAGAATGAGACGATCCAGATCGGGAGTTCGGACAATTGTGTAAATTTTCTTTTAAAAAATCTGCAAACAAATAATTGCTACAATATTGTGTTTTTTGTTTCGTTGTTTGATTAATGATTAACGTCGTACTCAACTGAGTATTTCGCTTCTATGAGGACGGATCGGTATCTATTTACTATATTTACTAGGGCGGAAAACCATCCTTGTGAACCCCGGACATTGACTCGGAGACATTGACTCAGACATTGGCTGTGCACTACACGAGGGGTAGGAGCAGTTCAACACGCTTAAAAATAAACCACGGCTGCGAGAACCCTGAGTTATTTGGTTTCAAAGAGTGACAGTATTGAAAATTTGGGGAAACACCAACGCTTCACTAAGAGAAGGATCGCCATTGTGACTTAATTAGACAAACATGCATTTCTATCACATTTTTTGAAAACTGTTTTTGTCTACTCTGGAAAACTTAATTGGTTGAGTAGAAATGTGGTCCCACAATTTTAATCGGCCTATCATAACGAGTTCGTGCTGAAAAAGTTAGAACTAAATCACCAAACAATCGATACGCTTTTCTCGAATTAACTCAAGTATAAACTTTCAGTTGATATGTTCTGGTAACTCCTGGCTGGGGAGAGCTTCCTGGTGTTCTGGTGCACTTGAGAGTTACGGTAATACGAAGATGATCTGCTGTGTAATGTTTGTTTTACTAGTAATTCTCCTGGCTTGTCATTAATGTTACCACGGACGACTGTGGTAATATCATTTATCGATTAGCTGGGCAAGTGTTCACACGAGACAAATAAACTTAATTTCAGCGGTGAACCTCAATTCAAAATAAACATTAATTCAATATGCTGTCAACAAGTTTTAAGCCTTATTAAGTTAACTCCATCATTAATAACATATCCAGCTACTAAAATCCCAAGGTTCGATAGCACTAGTCCTAAAGACGGCTTTAGTTTAAGTTTACCAAGTAGCAAGTTTGAGCAAGGTTCCTGTTGTTCGGCATTTTGGAATCCTCAATTATCATCTAGCTTTTCAACGCAGACTGCAATTTTGAGATAAACCCGCGCTTCACTAACTTACCAGGAAGTCATGAGGCGGAACCCTATTTTTAGCCGCAGTCACTAAAATGTCTAGCTGCTTAAAATTTTTAAAATGGGGTCTACACAAAATGGAAAATTTTTTTGATTTAAAAATGAATAAGTTTGTTAGTATCTTCAAAAGGGGATTTGCATTGATCTACAGGTGAATGACACAATAACATAGTGCCGGTGTATTTATACAGCTGTAAGTTGCCTGGCGACGACCGCACAATGTTCGGTAATGTACGGAATATCACTACATTCATAATGTTCCTTGTTTTATGATCAAGCGGTCTATACACAAGGCATGGAGGAAATACGGCGACGGCTTTAATCAAATGGTTGTTCGGATTGCGTCTTATCATTGTCCTGTCTTCACAACTTCATACGAGTGAAATGACATTAAGTACGGCAGCTAAAACAGCAGCTAATCTAACGAATAAAGCATGCGTAGGATCAAGTTTAGTGTTCGTATTACAATTAGTTAATTGTATAACATGGAGCAAACATTTTATCGTTTTTTAAAGTGACGGCGCAACTCTATATTGGTTCGATTTTCTTAAAGATAAACGTTTGGTTACCTTTAGATGTAACAAATACTGGCTTTAACTGATACCATAGTTAGTAACTACAGGGACTGTACGTAATACCCTCTTTCAACACGAGTATATAACGACATTAACACTTCCACATGTTGCCAGCCTCTGTCTAGGGGCAGTTTTCCGTTCCACAGTTACCACTGGAACAATCAGCACGTTTTATGGTTGTACCAGTTTGGCTATTTACTCTACGTGAAAGACAATTGAGCACAGCTTTCAACACCCTTCAAATTGTATCAATCACATGTTCCCGCTTGATTTGAAATGACGATATTCAGAGACAAATTTAGCACACAGATTAAGCGCTATATGTTTCTTATGGATGAGGATTTTGGCTACAAGGGCCTTTTTCTTTCGAGTAACGGTGGCATAAACGGGTCATATAAACGTATTACGTTCCCAAAACCATGCTAACTATTCCAGTACATCCGTAATCATTAAATTTACGACACACTAAACACATCTGTTTTCATTTAGAAGAAGAGTGGCGATTTCGGTCAGAACGAAAATAGATTTCCTGTTACTGACATAGTCTATTACTGGGGTGAATTGCGTGACCTCGGCACCAAACCAAATACATCAAACATAAACTCTAAACCGGAATACCCAAATTAACCAAAGAAATTACGTAATGTTTTTTCTCAGAATTTTACCAAATTCAATTTAACCGAAATGAAAGCGTATTTCGGTAATTGTTGCTTTAATAAAGGCGATTAAGTGACGTGATTGGCAATTTACTGCTGGTTCATATCGTTAAACTTTGTCAGTCTGTATAAACAGGACAGGCTTATATTTTGTCCAACAAATAAATCTGTATGCGCATTTAAATAAATGAAGGATGGCTCAATCGATTGCATATATATTATAGATGAAAACTATTTAATGCGAAGACTAAACAGAACAATCCAATTTTTCTAATAATTATTGTTAAGGAAAATAAACTGCCGCCCATTGCGTTCTGTGATTGAAATGTATTTGGCGTGTCTTGGATTTGTTTGTGGCCAGTGGAGTCTAAGTAGATTCCCATTATCCGTTGGGCTGGCACTCCACCATGAGAGGGAAATAGCGTTAAATCCCAAATCAAGCAAACCTTATAGTGCAACCTGTAGTGTCAAACATACCAGAAAAGCAAACATAAAGAATGAAATGGCTTGAAACTTGCACTGATTCACTGGGCGAATGCACCAATCTTTTAGGACAGAGCATATCCAAAATCATGAACAATAAATTAAATTAAATGTTAGGCATTTTGATAATAAAACACCAGTCACTTCTTTAAAACAGGAGATGTTTGATTCTTGTTACAATATCAAATGTCAAATTGATTTTTTAAAATGTTTTCTGGAAGCTGTATTTGACATTTTTTATAAGACTTTTCAAGTTCTGATAGAAAAAAAAAATCCACTGGGATCGTTCTCATCCAAATTGTTAAAAAATGAGGCACGGTTTACTGGTTCAAGGACTAATCTACTTGGTCAACTAATTTCTTGAGTCTTATCTTTATTACACTTCGAGAAATAAACCATGAAAAATGCAGTTTATATTTGTCTGTTGACATTTATTCATTTTGCAATATTTTTCGAAATAATGATTGGATATTCACCACATTTACATATATGTAATCCTGATTATTCAAGCTTTCACAAAATATATACATATATATGGTATAGATTTATATTCTTCTGCAAACGAGACTAAATACAACGGGTGTTCTGAAAATCCACCACGGGGTCCAGCAAGACCTGGACACCTTTGGAACGTTTGAGACAGGGCATTGATAACTTTGATAATCTCAGAGTAAGACCTAATATTTGTTAAACTTGGATCGACGACACTGACAATAAAATATTTCCAGGAGAAGCAGGAACATAATCTTAGGTGTTTTCGGTATGCTAAGTATATCGGGTCAACAATTACAACCGAGGTTATACTCTAACCTAGCATATATTTTTATTGTAGGGAAAGAAACTTCTGATTGCCTCCACCGGGAATCGAACTCGGGTCTTTGAATAGCAGGGCCAGCTCTCTAACCGACGGAGCTACTAAGGAGTACATATCATATCATCAAATTATTCCGCTAAGAGAACGGATGTAACACTAATTAATAAATGTCATGTTGAATAAGACTTTGGTGGTGATGGCAGACATCAAAAGGCGCCTTAAAATACCCCAAGGGTAATATTTTAATAGATCAGACTATGTCTTCTTAATATTTCAATTTCTTTCCATTTTCTAGTCCTGAGAAATAACCAAAGGACAATTTAAAGTCTCCAGAGGACGATTTCTTGGCATACAATCCGATCTACACAAAGAACCTCAACAGGTTCCTAAATCATTTTAGACTGAGGGAGTAGTCTGATAGTATTGAAGAGACAGACTCAGAGAAAATAAATTAGATAACGAAAACTATCAATTGAAAACAGTTCTTTTACGCATGGGAATCTACGTAAAAAAACCAACACAATAAGCTTCCCTTGTGAAGCCTTCAAAGCCATGTTTCAAAAACAAAACACATTATCCTAGTAAGCAACCCACATGCTGTCTGGGTATAAATGTGCCTTGTAACTCCACCGAAACTCTGTTTTATTGTCTTGGCGACAAACGCTGCCTATGCCTATTTCTATTGTATTCTTTGATTGGTGACTTGCGCCGACAACGAAGGTCATATTTCATATATTTCACTCAATTGCTATTGCGATTGTTTTTTAAAAATTTCCCTCGAATCCAATGTCAAAAAGCCTTTGGTACAATTAGCTCAGTAACACTGCTACCCAGTTTCGTTTTGTCTGTAGGTTAGAAGTCAGAAACGGGTAAGAAGTTGAAGAATCCAATATGATTCAATTAGTCAGAAGCAAGTAAGAGGTTGAGGAATCCAATATGATTCAATTAGTCAGAAACGGGTAAGAAGTTGAGGAATCCAATATGATTCAATTAGTCAG
>JAQQZZ010070409.1:0-10169 GCA_030265115.1 Mopalia vespertina | reverse complement strand
TATGATTCAATTAGTCAGAAACGGGTAAGAAGTTGAAGAATCCAATATGATTCAATTAGTCAGAAACGGGTAAGAAGTTGAGGAATCCAATATGATTCAATTAGTCAGAAACGGGTAAGAAGTTGAAGAATCCAATATGATTCAATTAGTCAGAAACGGGTAAGAAGTTGAGGAATCCAATATGATTCAATTAGTCAGAAACGGGAAAGAAGTTGAGGAATCCATATGATTCAATTAGTCAGAAACGGGTAAGAAGTTGTGGAATCCAATATGATTCATTTAGTCAGAAACGGGTAAGAAGTTGAGGAATCCAATATGATTCAATTAGTCAGAAACGGGTAAGAAGTTGAGGAAACCAATATGATTCAATTAGTCAGAAACGGATAAGTAGTTGAAGAATCCAATATGATTCAATTAGTCAGAAACGGGTAAGAAGTTGAGGAATCCAATATGATTCAATTCAAAACTGGATCACAGTCTATTTGCTGGATGTCAGTTACATGATTAGCATACGGACATGACACAGGGGTGTCGAGCCATTAAAGCAGATGAATAATATCCGGTCCAAGAGACAAGCTTCTGGATAGATCTTAACCTCGAGTTGTTATGAATAACTTACAGGCATCTCGAGAAAGGTAATGTTTAGCAAACACAGGTTCGGCGTATGTTTATAGAATAAATCAAACACAGAATAGTTATTCCAAAGAAATAGAAATCAACCAATGAACATGTCGTCTAGGGAGAATAATATTTACGAGTTGACAGATACAGAAATTTGTGTCTCTAGTATATAGTGACTCAACTGATGAGCCTGTATAAAGTGATCCTTGTCTCTCTGTTTTAATAAAGCACTAGTGGAACATTGATTTCCTCTGTCATAAAAATGAAATACCCTTGAGTATGGGATCAATGAATAAATCACTGAATGAATGAAAGAATGAAGGAACGAATGAACAAAAGAAGGAACGATTGGACCGACCAATCCACCAGCCAAACAACAAATAAACTTGTCAATGAAATAGAATAGTTTCTCTGTGTAGTTTAGAGCCAAGATCGGGCGCCATCAAACGTTGATTTGGAGTCAATTTTTATGTTCATCTATCGGTTTAGAAAGTCACGTTCAACAGACAAGTGATTTGGCTGCATAAAAAAAGCCATCTAGCTGAAGGCCGAATGTATCCAGAATGTAGTCATCTTGGGGTATAGTACCTCTCGTCAAAGCGTTTAACAGCCGCCAATAAATTAATATTACTATTAATGCTGAACACTGTTGCTCGGTCAATAAGCTTTGTAGAACAGAGAACCCAGTGGGTATTGCGTGCGCTTCAGTATCTTCCGTAATATTAAAAAAAACAAAAATTTAAGGTTCACTAGCTCGGAAATGGCGATTTGCATCTATACGACCATGTCTGTCCATTGTGACGTGTTTGTTGATCCCAGGGATCATTCGGTACCTATACATTGAACATAGAGACCGTATTGATGGGACGCAAGGGATGGTCACCAGACGAGTGAGTTAAGCTGGGTATTTAATGTTACCCTGGAATTCACGCAGGTGTTCTGTTTTGGCCTTTTCTATGAACCAACAGTGAGTTTCCAAGCTACTTGTACATTTGTTCATCAGACGAAACACACTGTGAGGCTGAGATATTGAATCGCTTAAAGCAAATAAGAGAAATTCATTTAATCATATGATAATATTAATGTATCGAAGTAACTGTTGGGCTGTAGGGAACAGCGTGTCTTACTATAGACACTAGCACCTGAAGTGAAGAACATGGGGGGTTACACAAATATGTCACACGATTCGCTACCCATATTTTCTATAGCGCACTACGACTCCAAATTTAGCTCAGAGCTATTGTATTTTTCCGAAGGTTTCCATGATTCTGTACGCATTATTAATCTATCTATCTATCACAGATTCATTACACTAACTAGGATATCGTTAGACAACGCCTGGCCACAAAATATGACAATAGAACGAACGGGCGAACCCTCAAGCCAAAGGCAATATTCATTTTAAGGAACATGTACTTGTTAATAATATGTTGAAGGTCATTTTATGATCCACGCAAATTCATTAGCTGGACCCATTCGGCGTGTCTAATAGTTATCTCTGTGCACGGAGACTCTGTGTGAAATCTCATACAAACGAAGCTTCCCCCTGGTGCAACCGTTTAGAGCATTATGTCCATCGATATTGAAATGCACAGAATAACAGCCATTGGCGAAATGGGCACAAAAGCAGTACGAAATTAATTTCTACTTCAAATCAAGTTAAAAGTATTCCGTCATACGCCAACATATTTCCGCCTATATGGTGATGTACATAACGCAAACTGCCTCCGGTTCCGTTATACACTGTAACAAGAAAAGGATAAGACAGGACCTGGTCACAACTATAACAATAGAACAAAGAAGTGATATTTTAAGGCATGTGTAGCTAGAGGTACACTTGAATTACAGATTTACCCAATTTACGTACTGTGCATTTCAAACAAATGAAATGGTAAAGAACGTTTAATTTGTATTCTATTACAAATATTTTCAAATCTATATATACTGACTATCAGGATTTGCATCTTTTCGAACATAAACATTTTGTTTGCTCATGGTGCAGCTTTATCCACATATCATTCACATGTATTTATTTCCAAAATGATCCAAGAGACAAATGCTATGGCCACCAAAATAAACCATTGTTTTTCTTTTGAACGCTGAATTTAAAGACTGGTTGTTAGCACAAATCGACGTTCGAAGCTGCGACGGGCCAAAATGTTAAGATTGAGTAACTAGTATTGCCAGTAACTAAATCTCCCATACCCAATAATTATTGTTACTCTATTCCTTAGAGGATACTCATTCAGTACTTCTCCAGATTTGGATACATGGATAAAACATTTCTTAAAAAATCAGTCAAAGAAAAAAAAGACACGATTGAGGACGTTAATATGGTATGGAACAATTTCACTCGACATAAGACAGGAGACGATTTTTATTTCCGGCACCTCAATGGCCAGATAACACAGCAGTCAAATGTTTGTTTGTTTGTTTGTTTGATTAGAGTTAAACGTCGTACTCAAGGGGTTTTCACCTATATGTTGACGGATTGTCTACTTCACACTGTCCCTTTCCACATTACGGTGGAAAACAAGGAGGAAACCTGGTAAAAACAACCCCCGCGATCGCGGGAGCCACATCGTGTGACTCACTCATTTACGTGGTGGTTGACAGACGGACTCGATCCCGTGAATGGTACATCGAAGAAGGATTAGAAAGCACACATGCTAACCATTAAGCCACGGCAGCGGGCACAGCAGTCAAATGAGGTAATGTTTTACACAGTTGTAGTTTAATGTTAGACATATATTTTGTCAACGATATATACAAAAAAATGTATGAAAAAAAACCCAACAGAACAACAACATAGACACTGTATGTCACATAAGGAAGATACTCGAAAAAAACAATAAAAGAAGAAAACATAATTTAGAAAAAAAAGAAAAAAAAACCCTGTTTGTTACATAAGACTGACAATCGAATTGACTACCGAATAGCCCAAAAGAGACACGGTGATCTAAAACCTATTTTCAATACTATATAAAAATACATACATGGCCCAGGGCAAGTAATTACTGCGTAGACTTACTCAATATATGGATTACAAATAACTATTTTTCTAGCCCTTACCTTACGGAAATTGTTATTCAGGAGCCAATCATTTCCTGCTATATATGTTTTGTAAATATAGACCGATAAAAATAGAGAGCTTGGGGCAGGTGTCGGACGGGATTGTTTGATAACGTTGTCAGAGGAGCTGAGCTAATGGTTTGTAAATAGGATTATATCAACGATAGTCTCCTATTCATTACCTTTTCTGTATAATAAAAGTTTTAAACAAAACAATTGCAATTCACTAGAAATACTTATTACACATTGAATATATATGACGGTTTCCTTGTGTTTGCATTATATGATCGTCTTGCCGTCGCTTCTTGACTTTTACTTGGAAAACACGAATCCAGCGCAACCTTAGTTTCTAGTTGTCTAATAGAGTATGAAAGTTTTAACATTAACTAAGAATATACCACCTTAAAGTTATAGTCATTTCAAACAACTAACGACCACCATCAAACACGCCGTAACATTCGGTTTATAATATTATATTTATTAAATTGTATTTACCTAGTGCGGCAAAATAGATTATAAAACGTTTGTTGTGCAGCAAGTATTATATGAGTAACATGTTGTAAAGCCCGCCAGGATCTAACCAAGGAGAAGGCGCAAAGTGGTCTGTCGACTACTCTCGTGTGGCGTCGAATGTATAATATAGATGACAGTAGAATGCACATATCATATAAACCAGAGGAATAAGATAAACTATTATGTGACTTTTTCAGACATAGTGATGTATCGTCTTGTTGATCTGAATAGGTTGACAGTTTTATAGCTTAGGAACTCCAAAGGGTTCACAGAACTCAGCCAGTATGCCTACACGTTAGGTTGTAGACTGCAGCAACAAGTTAGAGAGGAACGGCAGAGCAATGTTCCACTTTGTCGCAATAATCTTAAAGCCCAATTTCATCTCGAAATTGTCGGGATGGTCGCGCTATTAACTCCAATAATTCGTTGTTTGTAATATTTTGCTTTCGTGGAAATAAATTGCACATACAATCGAATTGTTGCAAAAGGAAATCTTGATTTAAACTATATTCACTTTTCTAATAATTAAATCCTTAACAATATTTGGCTTTTAAAAACCCGTCTTCGTATAACACCAATATTGTCATGCAGTACATCTTTTACAATTCGTAGTATTAGAAGTAGGGGGAATACAAGTTACTGGCAGACACAATAGAAACAACACACCCTGATGTAATTAATTTCCCACTTGCAATATTTTCAAAACGTCAGGACAATTTACAAATCTCCACTCAAACTTCATGCGATATAAGTAAATACACCGGTAACTGGTGACGCCCATGTTTAGAATGTGTGCGTGATTAAAGAGACTTAATTGTCTCCCTTGAAAAATAACTTTTAATTTTTGTTTTGCTCTGAAGTTATTCCTCCCTTATAAATTCTGGGTTAAATTAATCAGCGTTTAAGAATTTTTACCAATTAGTTCTCCACGAAAAAAGAAAAATAATATATTTAAAAAAAAAAAACAACTTATATTTTCTTAATGGATTTCTGATATTTATAGCTATTAGTTTAATAGTGTGTTACAAGTTAATTGTTCTGGTCAAACTTGGTGGAGCCCATTATAATTAATTTAATTCTTTTTTTATTTCAAGAGGATTAGCTTCGGACGATGGCCACAAGGGCTGCTCCTCAAAAAACATAACAAAATAAAGTGACAATTTCTATACATCATGGGATTAGATACAATCAATATTTTGAATAACTTACTAGTTTAAAGGGCTTGACTTTTTATGTTAACATCAGTACTAAAATAGAAGTAAAATAAATAAATAAATAAATAAATAAATAAAGAAAAATAACCACTATACCAGTATGCATGCATTTATAGTAGCACGTGTATCTACCGCTCATGCGTGTACACATACCCACATACATACAAATATATATTTCAAATGGCAATATTTATCCGTTTCTGAATTTATGTAGAGCGATTTGTCACTTTGATATACTTATGGACGAGATTACACAACACTAACTTATCATTATAATCTAAATCTGGAGATCCAGATAATAAAATGTTACATCTGTGTGCAGAAATATTGTAATCTAACATAAAAGAATAATGAACTTTAGAACAAATGAGTTTGTTAGAGGTCAAATAATTAGGACAATGAAGCAAAAATGTCTCGAGTCCTCCTAGCTAAAACCACACTTCTCGCAAGAACGAGAGTCGATGAGGTTGAATATAAATAAATCACCGTGAAGCATGCTCAGACCCATTCTCATCCGGCAATGCATAACAGATTCATATGTGTGAAACTGATTATAAAGACGTTTGTTATATGGTGTGCGCCGTAGACCAACTGTAGATATTATTGCTGCTCTCCTTTGAACAGATTCTAGTTTTTGACAAAGATTAATCGTACAGTTATCCAATATCATACTACCGTACTCCACAGCAGGCCTAACAGAGGTTATATACAAATTGTATAAACAGTTACGTCCCAGTAGTGATTTTGCCTTCATCAACAAATAGTCGTTTTTTTAGCGTTGGTTGTTATTTTACGTACTAGTATATGATCGTCCCAATTACATATTTCATTGAGTACAATGCCTAGATGTTTTATGGGACCGAGCACGCCTCACTTGGACACCATTCAGTTATCGGTTGAAACTTTTGGATTTTTTTTTTGCATCCAAACTAACATATATACACAGTTGTAAGTTCATTTAATGTTACACACCACTGCTTAGCCCAACGACAAAGCACGTGTAGATCATTTGTGTAAATTAAAAACATCAGAGGCCCCAAAACAGAGCCTTGGGGTACCCCTGCGTTGGTAGAATATGTGCTAGATACCACTCCATTTAAAACAACTTTAATAGATCTATTTGTTACAAAATCTTCCAACCAATGATAGAGAGGGCCACAAGTTCCAATATCCAAACAGGATGTGATTTCCCCTCATTTAAGAATTTAGACGTGCTTTGGCTAAGGACTGTCATATCGCATTTACCTACCCTTCACTCTGCTCTCAATGTTACTCTTATTGTTTTAAGTGGTGACATATTTCTTTTTATACCAATGTTTTTTGGGGGGATAAAACAGCCCTAATGCAGTTTTTTCCAGTTTGAATAGACGGAAATATTTGATTGATGTCTAGTGAGGCGAATTGATATTTCGGTTAGATAGTTTGGTTGTTTGATTGGGGTTTAACTTCGCTATACAGCGAAAAACAAATGCCAGAAGACTTCACAAACAGATCAACTTCATGATGCAACTTAGGTCTGGAAGCACCAGAGCAGCAGGAAATTCCTTCCCACCCCTCCGCGATTTCGTTTAGTCAAATGTTCAGTGTTACATGGCCGACAGTCATGACTGGAGTGGGCTGGGAGCGCGTATACGATCTGTACCCACAGGCATAAAAAACATGTTAACTTGTCATTCAATGTAAGAGAGGACAATCGAAAAAAAGTGAAATCTGCACAACATAAAAATAACTATTTTAAATACTAATGGAGAAGTGTTATCAACATAAATAGAAATCTTTATTATTAATGTCTATTTATTTTAAAAAAGGTAGATCTATCAATTGCGATTGTAAGAGAGACGCGTGGAGAGAAATCAAGTAAAATGCAGCAGAAAAACCCCTTCCGTTGAACCCAGAGGGTACTCGAAACACGGATAAAATGTGCCCGAGGATCATGAAATGGAGTGGAAGAAATCTAATTAATGCCAAAGTATCAGGAAAATGAGATGATGATAAACCTAGAGGCCACGTAAAAGTTTTTATTAATGTACATTGAATCTTTACTCCGAACAGCATCACACGAATTCATTCGCCAAACGTTTTACTATGTATCCAGATTTTGATTGCAAGGAAATAACTTACGAATTCGCTACTTCAGATTTACCATCAAGCCGTTTTCGTGTTAGTTCCACACCGTTCTTAAGTTTATGGGACTTTGGTGACAACATGTTCGCAGGCTTAACTTATTGATTGATTGTTTAATTTATCAAATCATTGTCTTTTAACGTTGTGCTGGACATTTTGACAGAACACAAATATTGCCAATTTACAATGGTAGCCGATGCAACAAATGGGCATTGCGTTACCCAAGCTATTTAAATGGCATATACATGTATACTCTGGTTAACTCTACGGATTCAAACATGTCGGCATTCATAACGCGGGTGGTTGGAGAGAGGTTCTTATAGCTTTTGCCATGGTGCTTTCTGAGCTTAAAAGAATCAAGAAGCCGATATATTTGTGATATCTTTGTATTGTCCTGTGAATGTCCTGTATTTCTCCCTGAGATTTTTTTGTTTGTTGCCAGTGGTTACGGGGGTGGTTTCCTTCGCCCTTTGGGCTGGCACGCCGTCATGTGAGTGAAAAAACTTTAAGTACGACGTTAAACCCCAATCAAATAAACAAACAAACAAATCGTATCCATACAGTCTCTTGACTTTTTGCGTTGCCCTTCCGCAGCTTATAGAGGAATATCGATAAATTCCACCGGTCATCGGTTCACTGCTCTGTTATAACTAGGGTAGTAAAGCGGCGTCAACGTCATGAACGACACGTTCTATGGGTTCAGCAGTTCAAGACTCGTTAAAGAGCAATTATACATACATACTAGAAAACAGTTATTAAATCCACCTGTTGGCTATCTATTATGCTATATGTGTATGGAAAGTCGTTTTATTTACATCTTCCATAATTCAACATATATTGAATGTTTTAACATGCGTGAAATGAATAACAACATTCTTTCCAATATATTTAAAAATCAAATTCACGTTTCTGGAAAATAATTTTACCGTAGCATGGTAGCGTGTGAGGTCAGGTATGTTAACTCTGAACGGATTAACTCGATAATGTGAAGTACAATTTTATTGAGGTATATGTATAGTTTATTTAACATATTAAATAGCTTGACACACACTTTTATGTTTCATCACTTGAATGTTTTTTTTTTTACATATGTACAATTATTTTTCACGTATGTGTATAGTTTATATGACATATTTGAAAATGAATGACACGCACATGTATGTTTCATATGTTTTAAAGTTTTTTTCACATATGTACAATTAATTGTTACGTATGTATATAGTTTATATGACATATTTGAAAATGAATGACACATTCATGATGTTTTCATGTGTTTTAAAACAACAATTCACATGTGTACACTTATTTGTTACGTATGTGTACAGTTTCCTTTAGGCATTCGGAAGAGATTGACACCTAATGTATGTTTCATATGTTTTAATGCTTTACATATTTGAAAAAAAAATGTTTTACATATACCTAAATCATCTACACATGGCCCACATTTTAATATGAAAAAAACGAATTTCTTGTCAACAAGAATTGTATATGCCAAAAGTGATAGAACGACTGGCCACATCTGTGTTCCGCTTCAAATAAATCCACTGGTCAGCTTTACTAACTTTCATCGATTTTGTGGAATAATCTTAGTGACAAATAGAGACAACATCTAGTCAGAGATGTATCTACAAATAGAGACGAAACTCGATCATCGTTGCTTTATTATTTTTGGCCCACAGTTTAATGTTACAAATCGCTGCCACCTACGATTCTCAATACATCTCAATCAAGCCAAGAGAATTTGACAAGAATCAGAGCAACTAGGACTATGATGAATAGGACGAACTTACCAGTGAAAAGAAACTTTTTCCTGCCGGAATGACTTTTGTCAACCCGAATAGCTGGAAAGGAGAAATGTTAGAAACTGTCATATATTTCTGTTTGATTGATATTGTGGATTTGAAAGATTTTCACAAGACAATGGAGCCAGTTCATGTTATATCCGATCTCTACACATGAGCCATATACGGCTAAACATAAGCTGACAGCGGGATAGACAAATCAGATATTGGCAAGAATCGAACGAGAGTACAACTGACAGAATGGCGTGAGGAATTCGAGAAACTTCAGTGGATCAAGTTTTGGAATCAACGACAGAATACTTTTCGCAGCCTATGAAAGCTGATCACGCAGCTGTTTTGATGTTACGGATCAGGGTAATTCTAATATCAATATGGTTCGGTTCAGCTGTCTTTTAACTGAAGAATGGTTTGATTGATTGGCGTTTAACGTTGCACCGGAGGATAGTGATTTGAATGAATCCGATTTACTATTAGAATGAAAAATAAGATGGTTGGTCGGTAAGAAAAGTCAATGTGTTAAGTGGTGACTATGAATAAGAGAACGACTATGATATACTTCATTTTGCCAAAGGGCAGATGAATTAATTGTTTTGTGTTTATTATCTAAAATGTCTCTTACTAGCTTTATGGATTCAGAATACTCAAACAGAGACAATGAAGACAGTATGGTTATACTTGAAAGATTAATGTTCCTCCAGAGATAATGAAGACAGTATTGTTATACTTGAAAGATTACTATTCGTCGGGAGATAATGAAGACAGTATTGTTATACTTGAAAGATTAATGTTCCTCCAGAGATAATGAAGACAGTATTGTTATACT
>JAQQZZ010070398.1:0-21966 GCA_030265115.1 Mopalia vespertina | reverse complement strand
CTATAAATAGGTCCTCCTAAATTAAGTTTGCATAACCATGGGGAAACCCCGTTCTGACCGTTCTCCCCAACAGCACAAGCCTGGTAGCTGTCATGAATTCCTTGTCAGTTTACCAGTGGTAGGTTCATCGAAACTCTACGCCTAGTGTCAAGCATTGTATGAAGTGGCTTAAAGGGACAAAAGTCAAATATGTTGTGAAGTCCTGTATTATAAATTTGCACTATTTCGCTGATTCATGCAAGTTTTGCATCTTCCCCTTGTGGCTTGTATCTGGACATTGTTTTTTGCAATTTCCTAATCTAGCGGGTACTCTGTCATATGAGTGAATTAACCTTCAGTATCACTATTACATTAAGCCCCAATGAAACAGTCCATCTCCCAATAATGTTAAATCGCATATCTGTATACATTTGTTTTAGATTTAAGGTTGCCATGACAACACAATCAACCTGGGTACCCCTTGACAATGCAGCATTCCATCTCCTTGGTTACCTCTTTTTATTTACTGGTTGTGTACTAGTTTTCTCTAGCTTCTGGGTCATGGGTTTTTATAATACATTTTTGGGTAAGTTGGTGATTAAATTCTTATTATCAGGTGGGTGGTCAGAGAGAGCTTCATGGTGCTCCCAGGGACATGGGGCAACATAATCTATTTGTGATGTGCTCGTTATTGTTTCGTCTGGTAACTGTTTGTTGCCAGTTAAATCAATGGCGGCACCATCATATGAGTGAAATAACCTTAACTTCTGCGTTTAACCTCAATCAAACAGAGAACTCATTATTGGTCAGCCCTCTGGCTATTAAAGGGCAGTTTGTTTGAAGAGTAGCAATGCTGTCTTTACTTAGCACTGGAGGAAAAATAACTTTCCAACATTATGTAAACGCTTCACATCTTGGTTGTGCTAGTGTCAATTATTGCTGGAATACACCGCCGTCATATAAGTGAAATACCCTTAAGCATGGCATAAAACACCAATCAATCAATCATTATCGGTCAAGGAGGCCTACACCCGTGTCTCAGTGGATGGCGTATTTGACGACTGATCCTCCTTCAATGATGTCAGGGCCATTTTCAAACCCTTTAATGGGGATTGGGTACCACCTGTTTGGGCGCTCTAAACCTCCACCCCTTTAAAAAAAATTTATGTAAAAGTGATATATTTCACTTAGTAAAAATTCTGTAAAAATGATCTATATTCAGATGTTATTGTTCAAAATGTTACAAAACATATGTGAAAAAACTGTACATAGATTCACACTGATCATTACTTTCGTCAAATTTGCTATTTTTTGCCTGGATTGTGAATTATGGTTGCCTAAACTTTTTACCTGGATGTAATACTGCTTACACAGTTGTGAAGATCAGGGAATCGCACAAGGTGACTCTGCTCAATTATGAGGTCTCCTCTCAGGTTCTCCACTTTGGGAAATACAGAGTAAGAGCTGGACAAATGACAATCCTAGTCATATAAGTGAAATACCCCTGTGTACGATATTGCATCAAACATATAAACAAACAATATTATCACTGAAATGCAAACATGGATTTGTGAATGGGCCATGTGCACAGGGGGCTGTGAGTTAGTGGTTAGCAGGTGTGCTTACTTATCCTACTTCGATGTACCGTTCACGGGATCGAGACCATCTGTCTACCATCAGGTATATGAGTTAGTCACATGATGTGGCTCCAGCAATCGCGTAGGTGGTTTTTACGAGGTTTCTTCTGGGTTTTCCACCATAATAAGGCATGGAACAGTGTGGAGAGGACAATCCGTCATCATATAAGTGAAATATCCTTAAGTACGACGTTAAACTGCAATCAAGCAAACAAGAAATCAATTAAATACAATGCTGTCTTTACTCAGCAATATGGAGGGAGATTAGCTTTCCAACAGTATCAAAACACTTCACATTTTGTGGATGATCATGTGTTGGTGTCAATTATTGCTGGAATACACCGCCATCATATAAGTGAAATACCCTTAAGCACGGCGTAAAACATCAATCAATCAATCAATTTATAACTTTATATAGATGCAATAATAATAAAATCATGAATCATTTTTCTGTTCTTTCCTAGGAGATTATTTTGGTATTTTAATGGATGAGCGGGTGACAGGCTTCCCGTTTAATCTGACTGATAATCCAATGTACTGGGGATCTACATTTAACTTCCTTGGATCCGCACTCCTGTAAGTCTCCTCGTCTTGCCCAATTTAGACAAGTCTGCTTAGCATAGACTGTGTAGTCTTGGTGTCTACCATTTAATTTGGCACGAATTTTTTCTGACTCTTAGGATCCTGGTTTCAATTCCTGTTTGAGATTTGGTCTCAGCAGGCATTAATAGAAGCTGGGGTTTTTTATAATTTGTTTTTTTGGAAGGTGGGGCAAATATAGGCCCCCCAGTTCAATTAAACTAAATTATAGCTAATTAAAATTTATTACTTCCTGTTTTGACTACGGTACATATATTCTATATTTTATCACAATTCAATTTTAATCAGAGCTTTTATTCAAAGTACGGACTAACATTTCCATGACTCATCCCAGGGATCTCCAAGAACAGAAAAATTGTAATTTTATTCAATTTTGATGAATAAACAATTAAAGTTTGGGCAAAAAATACTTAATAAAAATTATCCATGCTCTTGGTTTCCTACATTGTATTCGTGTATTGCAAGGCCATATAGAATTTGTTATGTTTATATAAGCACTTGGATAACATGCAACTGTATGCGCTGGTAAATGGGTGATTTTGGTGTATGTTTATCAATTGGGAACCAGGTAAAGGGTCTAAAAAAGAAATAATTCCATGTAATCTAATGGGATATAATAAGCCTCGAGGGTTTTTTATTTCCATTGTATGCAAGCAAACTCATCTTTGCTTAATAAGAATTATATATCATAGCATCCATTCTACAGTGAATATAATTAAAAATGATAAAAACTTGTTGAAACAGTTGTTTAATTTGTTTATTATTTTATTTTCATGACAGATATATATTCTAAGCATTAATTGACTGATAAAAACATTTTGAAAAAGAATAATAATTTTTTATTATTTTATATTCTCAACTAATATATATTGCAATCATTAATTAACTCTTAATTAATTAATTAACAGTTGTTTTATTTGTTTATTATTTTATTTTTCTCAACTAATATATATTCTCATCATTAATTAACTGTCAAATAATTAATTAATTAACAGTTTTATTTGCTTATTATTTTATTTTCTCAATTGCTATATACTCCAATCATTAATTAACCTTTTATTACGTAATAAACAGTTGTTTAATTTGATACTTCTCTATTTTCTTGACAGATATTCCAGTCCTGTTGGTTTGTTATTGACGTTCCTTGTTTTTGTTATGTACAAAGTCACCCTTTTATTTGAAGAGTAAGTAGGTTTTCAAACAATCTGACAGAGGCTTAGTCTTAGCTAGAGTCCCACCCACCTGTCATTTGAGACAGGTAGATTTCAAAAACTGGTTTAAATAAAATGTAGAGGTTCTAGATTTTAACATGGGCAAGATTGGAAAATTAAAAATTTGGACAGGCTAATTTTGTCAAAAAATGGATTTAAGGCAGGCAGCTAAGACACTGGATTGAGATGAAAATAAATCATAAAATAAGTTATATGTGAAATAATTCAGTTGACATTTTATAAATTTTACTTATAATCTTTCATTTAACATCATAGAAATTAAACAAAATGGTGTTTAGGTATTTAACTTTAAGAAATACTTAAGTAGCTTTATGAATACAGGCCCTGAATATGACAGGTCTTAGAGTGAAGGCAAATGAAGGACAGATGGATGGACAGACAAACTTCCAAAAATGTTACATGAATAGCACCATGACAGTATCCTTACAGTGCACAGTCTCAATTAGTCAGTTGTTATATGAAACAAGTTAGAGTTCGATACATTGAGGTTTTTTTTAAATAGAGCTTGGAATATGACAGGAGGTAGAGTGAAGGCAAATAATGGACCGACAAACTTGCAAGAACCTTACATGAATATCACCATGACAGTGCACAGTCCCAATATGCCAGCTGTTAAATAAAATAAATTTCAGCTCGATACATTGAGTACTTTTAGAGATAGAGCTTGGAATATGGCAGGAGGTAGAGTGGAGACGGTCATATGGACAGCCGGACGGACAGACAGACAGCCGGACGAACAGACAGACAGATGGACGGCACCTATTTTAAGATACCCCCTCAAATATCTTGTGGGGGTATAAAAATCATACTTTGACATCCTCAGTTGAAACATTTTCAGCGTTCCATTGACTTCTGGCTATAACATACTAGAAGCACGATGCTGTACAAATTTAAAAATATTATTTAAGATAGTAAATTGAAAATATTGCGTCCCCATTTTAGCAAATGAAAAAAAAATGATGTGTTTTCATTCAGACCATTTACAGCACAGACTTATGGTTTAGGTTGATAGATTACAAAAATAGCTCTTTTTCACATTTTTGCCTTCTGAATAACAAAATGGTGTGGTATCGTTACAGACCATTTAGAGCACAGACTTTTAGCTTAGGTTTGATATTACATGTAGATTACGAATATTGCTTCCATATTTTTGTCCCACGAGTAACAAAAGGTGTGGTTTCGTTTCAGACCATTTACAGAAATGATTTACAAGAACCGATTAAAGAAAGACAAGTGAAGATTTTTTGGAGAAGGTTGCCACTTTTTTAATCCGGAAGAACTCATTCTGAAGCAGATTCGCACGGAATCAATGAAAATCAGAAAAAATGTTTTCAAGTTTATTTTTATATTTAAAAAATCTGACTTTTTACTTACAAAACTTGTGTTCAATTGTTTGAAACTGTGTGTTTATCCCACCGATCAAGAATTCTCTGGTAATGTGTTAAATTATGCAAAATATCAGACATTTGACCCAGTGTTTTTAAATTGGTCAATCAACAGTTTCCGATTTCAAACAAAGTGTGTCCGGAAATATTGCTAAAAAAACCATATGATTAGCTGAACTATCAAGGACTGTCAAGATTTCATCTGTCAATAATTGCTAAATTTGTATGAATTCTCAGAAATGGTGCTTCCACAAATGGTAACTTTAGTACTTGCCAAAGTAAAATAAAACAAGCTATGAAATATTGGTCAGGTTGTATTCTCTGATCTTCCCTTATTTATGGGCCTGTGTATGAATTACTGAATATCTGGAAAGAAGGTATACAGGTCTAATATCCCAATCGAATAAATTATATATCCTTTTATTAGGTAAACACGCCTAAAAACTGTAAGTTACTGACCTTTCTGCTAAAATTATAAGTCGACAGTCCTGGTCATGGTAGAAGAGAGAAAAATGGAGAGTTGGTAACAGGTTCTTGAACCGTATTTCTGTATTTTTAAAAAGACTAATAGAAATTACAAGTAACGCGACTCAGTACAATTTTTTTCTCTATATTATATGAGGCTTTCCAAGAGTGACAAAGTCACGTTACTTGTAATTCCCATGTAGAGTTTTATAAAACCACTCCATAATCGCGTTTATTAGTTCTAAACCATGCACACATTTGTGTTTCTTTGTACATCCTGACGGTTCTTAAACATGCATGTAAATGTATATGTGTTTCAATGTCTATCCTGGCTTTCTCAACCTTGTTGGATTGGTTTTAACGTCATACTCAAGGGTATTTCACTTATATGACGACGGATTGCCAACTTCACACTGCTCCTTGCATTATTACGCTGGAAAACCTCATAAAAACCACCACACGATTGCCCGAGCAACATCATGTGACTCACTTATATCCGTGGGTGAAGTTCTCTAGCATATGCCCTTACATGTGTATGTATTCTAATGTCTGTAAGCGTATTTTCTCCGGTATATATATATTGTAAGTAAAATTTCTCATGCATACCTGTATATGGAATTGATTGTCTATCCTTGGTCAGTTCATTGATTTGGCCTTGAGAACGACCTGAATCGAAATCTCAAAGATAAGCTGATCATACACCTTGGCCATTTGCTTAACAGTTAGTTGCTTCAAGATTAAATCAATAATATAGGGTAAGAAATAAACCTACAACTGATGTCATCTAATGCAGGATAATGAGATAACAACTGGCCCCAGAAAGGGTAATTTATAAATCCTGAAGGTATCTTAACACTGTAACATATACATGTTGTAGAAATCATTCTCTTTGTTTATTGTATATTTTGAGATGACTATTAATCATGTATTAAAATTCCTATTTCCACAAAGCATCTGTGTTTAATTGAAACCTAATCCTTTTTGTACCTTCGGTTTGTGTTTGATTGGGGTTTTCAGATAAGTTGACTTACAATACACTGCGCAATCCCCATGGCTGAAGGGGGTAGACATCTTACCAAGTTAGTTAACAGAGGATTTTAACTGGATATTTAAAAGTAAACCCTGTTCTAGCAATCCTCGAGAAACGAGCATGCTTTTATCAGGGGCTATAAAGAAATTATTGGTATATAGCCGACGATTAGTGAGAGTACATGGCTGAAAGACCTCACACGCTTGATGTCACCGGCAACAAACAAGACAAAACACAGGTCTTAAATATTAAGAGCTAAGTGGACCAGCTTCTTGAGGCAAGAGGAGTCCCAATGGGACACTGTATTCCTCATAGTCCTATGGTACAGCGGCCCCATTTCACTGAGCAATCTTAGCATATGTAGATTGTGTTGTTCGTTTGATTTGACGATAGATTGACCATTTTACAATATTCATTGCTTAAATACAATGGAAAACTGGGGAGAAATATCGTAAAAACCAGCCTTACGATTGCCAGAGCCTCTCTATGTGTCTCACTCATAAATCTGATTGTCTATAGATGAACTCAAATATGTGGACAGTACATTGAAGTAGGATTAGTAGACATACACGCCAACCACTAAGCCACTGCCATATAAAATCTAATTAGCACGACGACCAGTATTGAAGACAGTCTTGCCATGACAATTATGATCAACGTAAGCTGAGATTGATTTGTGAAACGAACTCCGGAGCTTGTGGAGTTATCGGCCCTTGCATAGGGAATGAAGAGAAACCACATGACGGCCCAAACCTACCTAACATGAGGAGTTGCAAATGTTTATTTTAATAGCAGTTTATAATGGTGAATCTAGTGATGAAGTCGGTCTACCTAATGGATTGGGGTTACGTGATGTCACACCCAAAATAGAAATCATTAACATTTTCAAAAGAGCTGGTTTGTGACTGGTAACAATTCCGCAGAGGATGGTTTGAAGGTCTTGACTGTCTTATATTCTCCTAGATTTGGTAAAAATGTCTTTCCAATTTCCTGTGTCTGCGGCTGTTGTACATAGTTGGTTTCAGATGTCTGATCACTATTCCTTTTGTGACTCTCTTTCTGAAGATTTGCGTAGTGTTCCTTAAGACCTTGGTATTTGATTTGTATGCCTTAACACCTTGACATTTGCTTTGTATGCCCTAACACCTAGACATTTGATTTGTATGCCTTGACGCCTGCACATTTGATTTGTATGCCTTACCACCTTGACATTTGCTGAGTATTCATTAACACCCTGACATTTGCTTTGTATGCCTTAACACATTGACGTTTGCTGAGTATCCATTAACACCCTGAAATTTACTTTATATACCTTAACATTAGCTTTGTATGCCTTAACACCTTGACGTTTGCGTTGTATACCCTAACAAAACAACATGACATTTGATTTGTATGCATTAACCTTGACATTTGCTTTGCATCCCTTAACCCATTGACATTTGCTTGTACCCCTTAATGTGTACACTTCATGTTACAGAATCACTCAGTCGAATCAAACTTTCTGCTTCTCTCATTGATTGATAGGTGTTTAACACCATGCTTAAGGTAGGACTTGTCTGTTCCAACAATAATTGACATTAGCACTACCATAAAATGTGAAGTGTTTTGATAATGTTCTAAAGTTAATATTCCTTCAGTGCTTAGACAGAAATGCTACTCTCCAAACAAACTGCCTTTAGCCAGAGGGTTAACTCACTGGTAAAGAAAAAGTCCCTTGATAAAGAAGTCAGTTGTAGGACAATACAGTATTTCTATCAAATTAAATGGTTCGTTAACACATTAAAGTGACGAAAGGGAGAATGATTTGATCTATAGTTTAGAATGTAGTTTCAAGTGTATCCGTCCGATGAGTGGTGATTATCTGTACAAGTACATGTGTATGTTGTGGTACCAGAACGATGGCTTTAACGTTCATAGCGAGTGTAGCAATCATTTGATGCATTGGTTTTTAAAGGACACTCACTTTCAGGTCATAGGTGAACCAGCCACTCAACTAGAGGAATGTGGCACAGGTATGGTGTTATAACCCAATCAAACTGTTTTGTTCGAAACAAGTGTTTCTCCAGTGTTGTGCAAAGATTGTATAATCCCGTAACACCTTGATAATCCCGTAACACCAGCTTTGTATCCCTTAAAGGAGAAGACCACCTTGCTGTACACAGGATTTGATGATTCAACTGGTTCCAAGTGACATTTGCTTTGTATACCGTAACACCTTGACATTTGCCCTGTATACATTAACACCTTGACATTAGATTTGTATCCCTTAACACCTTGATATTAGTTTGAATACCTTAACACCTTGACATAAGCTTTGTATCCCTTAACACCTTGACATTTGCCTTTTATACCTTGACATAAGCTTTGTATCCCTTAACACCTTGATATTAGATTTGTATCCCTTAACACCTTGATATTAGTTTGTATCCCTAAACACATTGACATAAGCTTTGTATCCCTTAACACCTTGACATTAACTTTGTATCCCTTAACAAATTGACATTTACCCTGTATACATTAACACCTTGACATTCGATTTGTATCCATTCACACCTTGGCATTTGCTTTGTATCCCTTAACACCTTGACATTTGCTTTGTATCCATTTACACCTTGACATTTGCTTTGTATCCCTTAACACCTTGACATTTGCTTTGTATCCATTTACACCTTGACATTTGCTTTGTGTGCACTTTATGTTAAAGAATCAAACTTTCTACTTCTCATTGATTGATCGGTGTTTTCGCCATGCTTAAGGTATGACTGGTCTATTCCAACAAAAATTGACATTAGCACTACCATAAAATGTGAAGTTTGTATCCCTTAACATCCCTTAAGTTTGGATCTCTTCTAACCTTGATATTTGCGTTGTATGTCCAACACTTTGACATTTGCTTTGTATGCCTCAACAACTTGACATTTGCGTTGGGTTCCTTAACCCCTTGACGTTTGTTTTGCATGCCTTAACAATTGCTTTGCATCCCATAATACATTGACTTTTGCGTTGTATCCTTAACGCATTAATAGTTGCTTTGTATCCCTTAACACCTTGATATTTCCTTTGTATTCCTCGATGTGTGCACTTGATGTTACAGAATCACACTTTCTGCTTCTCTCATTGATTGATAGATGTTTTACGCCATGCTTAAGGTATGACTGGTCTATTCCAACATTAAATGACACTAGCCCAACCATAAAATGAGAAGGGTTTTGATAATGTTCTAAAGTTAATATTCCTCCAGTGCTAAGTAAAGACAGAAATGCTACTCTCCAAACAAACTGCCCTGAGCCAGAGGGCTCTCACTCGTAAAGAAAAAGTCCATTGACAAAGACGTCGGTTGTAAGAATACTTTCAGGTATTTTACTCGTTGGGCAGCGAATACAGCTAAATGAAGGAAAGAAGCCACCCAAATTAAAACACCCAGGAGAAGCAAAGTTAAAAAAAAAAACACCGGCTGCTCCTTAGTTCCAAGAGGATAACTGCTAAATGAAGTTCCTCCCAACTTTCCAGTAGTGTCAAAACACATCACATTTGAAAGTGTTGGTTTCAATCATTGTTTGATTACATCTCCATCATATGAGTGAAATACCCTTTAGCAAGGCGTAAAACACCAATCAATCAATCCATCCTTGCTAAAATAAGGTGGAAACTCGTAAAAACCACCCCAGCGATTACCAGAGCCATCTCGTGAAGCTCCCCTATGTACCTGATGGTCGACAGACGGACTCAAACTCGTGCGTTATACATCATGTAGGATTAATAGGCTGACACGCTAACAACTAAGCCACGGCTGCAAGCCTCGGATGACCAGAAGACACAGCAACAGATTGGCCGCTTAATTATAGCCTTTAGCTGGTAACAAAGACAAGACCAGACAGGACAATAACATCACAAACAGATCGGCTTCATGTTGCCCATTAACTCTGAGAGCACCTGGGCGACAGGACGTTCCCTCCCAATCTACCACTCTGTGTAACAGGAAGCTCGATCCAACTATGCACACGAAAACCAAATGTATTTATACAGCTAAATGGGCAAATAAAACAACCCCAACTAAAACAACCAGAAGCAAAGCAAAAAAAAAAGATAAAAAAACACTGGCTGCTTCTTAGCTCGGAGGGCCAGTACTACATGGAGCTCCTTCCAACTGCTCGCACCCAAATGTAATTCATGAATGGGACTCAAATCAGAGAGCTCCTTATTTTACTCCTTGCTGCGAGCTAGGCGAAGGAAACCACCCTTTAACACCAATAACGATCAGCTGGTTTGATTGGGGTTAATGTCGAACTCAAGGGTATGTCACTTACAAGACAATGGATTGTCCGTTTCAAGCTGTTCCTTGACTAAAGCTCTCTGGCTAAGGGTAGATTGTTTGAAGAGTAGCAATCTTGTTGTAACTTAGCAATAGAGGAAGATTAACTTTCCAGCAGGGTCAAAACACCTTGCTGGTGGTGGTGTTAATTATTGTTCAATTACATCGCCATTATATAAGTGAAATACCTTTGAGCATGGAGTAAAACATCAATCAATCCATCCTTGCTAAAATTGTGGTAAAACTCGTAAAAACCACCCCAGCTATTGCTAACCACAACTCGTGACTCCCGTATATACCTGATGGTCGACAGCCAGACTCAAATGTGTGAGTTATGATGTAGGATTATTAGGCCGACAAGCTAACCACTAAGCCACGGCCGCAAGCTTTGGACGATCATAAGACCTAGCAGCTGATTGGCCTCTTATAGCCTTTGAGAGCACCAGTGCAAAAGTATTGTTCATTTGATTGGGCTTAAACGCCGTACTTCAGGATTTTTCACATAACTGATGGTGTGAAAGAAACCACCCTCAACGCCACTGGTAACAAACATAAACAGCGGACAGGACAAAGACATCACAAACAGATCGGCTTCATGTTGCCCAACAGCTCCGAGAGCACATGGGCAACAGGACATGCCCTCCCAACCATCCAGGATCAACAAGATTAAATCCCAATTACAGATCATTGACCAACCAGCATTATTGTGGGAGGAAAACTGGGTAATAAATTAACCAAAAAAACATCATGACCTTCCGCTGGTTGCTGGCTTATCAGCCAACATACGGTCCATGGAAATTGAACCCGCAACCCCAGAGGTGAGGAGGATATGTGGACCAGAAGAGTAGACAACTCCGCCATGGAGACCCCAAACAGTGACCCATTTTCAAAAAAGAGATTTGTAACCCTTTTATACGCAGGAGGCCTCCTACTAAAAATTTTAAACTAGAGAATAAACAATAGAAAAACACAAAATTATATAATGGGTGGAATTCAATATTATTATGACAAAAAAACAAACAAAAAAAAACAAAACAAAAAACAGAGACAAATTTAATCCATGGGTGACGGTACTAAATTACAAGTCATTTCATCCCATTGTTAAAATGAGTTTCTTAATGAAAACTTAAACACTGAAACGTTATTATTAAATATGTTACAAATATTATGTTTGCAGTAAGTTTATTCAACTTGTTGTTGTAGTTTTTAAAACTTAGTCAGAATCATAAACATGTGTCAAAAACAATTGGACAATTGACAAACTGTAATTTTAAAATTAATTTTCACAGACCAAAAAGAGTTATCAGATTTAAGACTCATCTGTTTTATGTCAGGAGTATATATGTTTCGTTCAGATCCACAATAGGGTTGAATGATTTATTGGTGTGTTAGTCTGTGCTTTAGAGTATTTCACTTATATGAAGCCGGTGTTTTCCAGCATTTACAGATACACCAACACCATCATAATATGTGAAGTGGGAAGTTGGAAAGCGAATGTTCCTCCAGTGCTAAGCAAAGGCAGCATGACTGACACACACTGTCCTCCACGAGGGGCTAACTCATCCAGTGAGATTTATACTCCAATTGATAAACATTACTGTAGTTTTATCTGGATATTTAACCATATTTTCACAAAAATATACATTCTGATCTGGAATAGGACTTGCCAAAAGTTTCTTGTTTGTTTTTACCAAAAAAATTATTTCTCCATACTTTATGGTTGGTAGAATATTTTCGTTTTTCAAAGTTTCAATTTGACACGCTTATCACAGAAAATGATAAAGGCTTGGAAACTTTGAGGCAAATTTTCGAAGAACTATTCGACCACATTTGGCCTGCAATGTTATTTTTTAAATTAAACATAAAAATTTTAATTTATTAAATGTCATGATTAAATAAAGATTACAATTTGTAATTTTAATTAGGGCTGATATAAATTATTTATTGTTGGTTACATTGAAGCAATCTTGATTTTTTTTCTTTTTCAACATGAGCGATATTCAGTTTGTTTTAAAGTAAATCTTACATGGGCAAAATTTAAACTTACGAGGACACTAAGGATTTTGAATTTTTAATTTTAAGTGACGGTGTAAAATTTTCCCCCAAATATCACTATTCTGGTCAAAATTCAAACACATTATGATGTCATATTGAAGGTTGATTTCCATGACATGGAAAATATGTATGCTACAAAGGGACGTAATTCAAAACGTAACTGTGACCTAAATACAATCCAGTTCACAAAGAAATAAATTAAACAAATTTAAATTTTTCACTTTAAGACAACTTTAAACAATTTTTTACAAGTTCACAATTTGTCTACAATGTTCACAGACTTTAAATAAGTTGTAAATAGTTTCAGGTCATTAGACAAACGATAAACGAGGATTATTAGTGCTAGATGGGGGAAGTTATCGTAAAGCTACTCCTAGCAAGAAAGGCGAAGTAGCTCAGCGCCACCGCATTTATTGCTAGCCTAACTTTGCAATACTTCCTTACAAGAGGCTCATGTCAATATACTGTGACACTCTGCTGAAAATAGCAGTACATTATCAAACCGTTTACTTACAAGGCATGTCTTTACAACAACAACAACAAAATGGCAGAGCTTTTTTTGCAACAATTGTAAAAACAAATTTAAATAAAATGAACTTCCAAGAAAACTTATTTCTCCACCTGAATGAAATTTTCACAAATATTTTTAATCAATAATTATTTTACAAAAAGAGATTTTCACAATTCATTACCATTTAAAATAATACGCCATTTTCAAATGGTGAGTTTCTGTGTTTTGGTCATGTACTTAACATTGAAGTTTTAAGCCTGTACTTTTTGTTTGACCAGAGTTTTACTTAGTGGGTTAGAAAAAAAATCCAGTCATACATACTCAATTCATGCATCCTGCCAAGTTGTTGACAAAACTGCTATTACATTTTTGGTACGATTTCTATTTTTTCCACCGAGAGCCACTTAAATGTTGTTGCTGTAAGTAAAATATATGGACTTTTCACACCAAATATTTTGTTCTGGTGTCACTGAAGTAAGATATTTAAATGTTATACATGAGTTGGATATAACTTCATTCTGCATATTTGTACAGTTTCTGTTTTGTACTGTTAAAATTTCCAGTTACTTGGGCCATTTTATCTGCTAGAAATATAGAAATAAAACATGGTATAAAAAGTCCACCATACATTGGACTTACAACAACAACAACAATGTTTAGAATCCTACAAAGAATATAGCAGTCTTAGTGTTACAAGTCTGACATGGTGTGTACAATTTGACGAACACTTCGATTTTGTTTCGTTTTCTTCTTCCCATTTAAGGTTATTTCACTTCACTTTTCAGCTCATTCCTTGACATGACTGACAAACAATGACAGATGTTAAGACTATCGTACTTCATATTATTATTGATTTGGCAGTGTTGGAGGCAGCAGCCAATCAGATTCGTGTCTCCACTTAGTTCTAAACACTAGGACCAAAGAACCAACAGCTGACCCGAAATATTATAAGGTTTACGGTATTGGTGATAATAATTAGATATTGTACTTTTTGGCAGATTTTACACATTTATTATTCAAACTCAACTAAAATAGACAAAACTGAAATTCAAACGGTCCATAAAAATCATTTAACGTATTTTCGCATTTACAAAATTTCATTTGTTAGTTGATTTGGTGCAAATTTTCAGTCTACTCGTACAGATTATGCCTAAAAATGACCACAATTTTTTTTCATTACACATTGAAGCCAGCAACATAGTAAATAAGCGCCTTACAGTTATTGGTATATATATATATATAAAACTCAATTATATGCAATGGACATAGAAATGTTTTTTGAACAAACACTTCAAAAAATGACAAAATGATTTTTAAAAAATGCTTGACCGGTATTTAGTTTAACTAATACCTTGCCATATATTTACTTAGTTCCACGTCATTGCCACACACAATCATTTTAAAGAGCATTACAGTCTGTTTCCCCCATGTGACTGGTACCTTTACAATCAAATCTATCTTCACTGGTACATTGCCCAAGTACCAGTCTTAACTGGCAATAGCCACAACAAAGAGCAAATCAGATTTATTTTGGCCTAACGTAGTAGTCACACAAAGGTCAAACGCCAGGGCCTTCTTCACAAAATGCTGTTTGACAAAAAAATAACGTACAATATAATTTACGTCATGTTTAAAGATACACGGAAAAATATCGTACAATATTTTTATGTTGGACGCCATTTTGTCTAAGTGCCTCCTTATACCATAGCAGAGATTAAAACTTGAGGGCAAATGATATTTCTGTCTCGGCTTAAAAAAAAAACGAGTCCTGAAATGGCACTTTGCCCATGCAAGTAAAGACTGCACAAGTAGGTCGGACATTACTCAATGAATCAGGACTAGTTATTTGCCAAAGCATTCATACAAAACTGGTACATTTCCAATAATATCAGTCAAGACTGGTACCTTGCTACAATGAAACCAATTTTCAAATACATCAATGAGCCAATGAAAAAACAGAAAACAATTTGGTGCTGAAGCAAAACATAAATTGTCTCAACACATGAAACCACAAGTTGCCTCCCTTAGATGGAATTTGGTTTCCATAGAGATGCTGTTAAAATGAAGATTTATATACAAACGTCGATCACTGCAGAGGCCAGCATACAATTTCATCAAATTCTGAATTATTCCTAGGTTATGTCACTGACTAGTTTTTAATGAAACATAAAATATATATGTATAATATATATGTATATTTAGAATTATGTATAAGATAATACAAAGTACTAGGTATTTAAACATTTTTACGAATTTTCATTTCAACCAACACATCAAGTTACTTTACATCAAAAATAAACATTATGTGAAAGCTATTTAAAGTATTGCCCTGTTCAACACAGAAAAACAAAATGAAAGAAAAAAAAAACAAAACAGACAACACAGATCTGTGGCATATCTTGAATTTCAGGGTTTTTCTCCAATAAATAAATCATTCATAGTTTATGTGGCTTGAAACTGTGCTTTTAAGATCGTAATTTACTAAAATCATCTACGCTGAATTGCACAAGGTATGGTATTATGGTAAGATAGTTGTAAATTAAGGCCACACAAACACACACTGAGAAAGGTCAATAAGTTAAAAACACTACACACACAAAAATACAGATAGGGGCTTCCTTCAGAACCAGGTAGGGTTTTTTACACAGGTTTAAAATATTGAATTCAAGATTGATAAATTATCTACAAATGTAATTAAAAAATTAAAAATCCAAAATAAATTAACACAGTATGTCCTGTCTCAAAAGATAAACCATATTATTGACAGATTTTTTTGTTTCTTTAATGTGCAGCTTTAATGAATGTTGAATATTTTTAATTTAGTTACCTGTATACAGCAAAACCTGAGCACACAGACCTACATAGAGAAGTTTTCATAGACAAAGCCACACACTACCATTTTTTTGCAGATATACATGTATGTGGTTTTGTGGCGATGAAGTTTGTATATTTAAGGGTTGATATATACTAACGTATCTAATCTATTTAAGAAGTCCAGTTTCTGAAATACACATGTTCCAATAAACTCCGGTTTTTAGTATACTCCGTGGGTAACTTGATCAATATACTCCGGGTTTTCTAGCATACTTTGGGGGTCAATATAATCAGAGGACAATGTCAATGTTTCTAGTATACTCTGGTGTCCCCCGGTCAGTTTACTCCGGTTTCTAGCATATCTTGGGGGTCAGTATACTCATGGGACAGTATTTAAGTTTCAAGTTTATTCTGGCTCCACCGTACTCCAGTTTCTAGCATATTTTGGTGGCCAACATATTCATGGGACAGTACCTAGGTTTCTTGTATAGTCTTGGGCGACCACACTCCAGTTTTTAGCACTCAGGGACAAATAAACTTAGGTTTCTACTACATGTATACTCAGTGGCCCGTATACTCAGGAGCCAGTGTGATCAAGAGTCACCAGGGCAGTATACTTTGGTTGCTACAATGTAGCATTCTCAAGGTCAATATAAAAATGTCTCTACTATATTTAGCAAGCCCAACATACTCAGGGCCGGTATACTCAGAAATTGTCAGTACAGTTGGGTTACTAGCATACTTGTGAGTAAATATAGCAAGGTTTCTAATATACTCATGGTTACTAAGTCAATATACTCAGGTTTCCAACACTCAGGTCAGTATACTCAGGTTTCAAGCCTACACAGGTCAGTAGACTCAGGTTACAAGCCTACTCAGAGGTCAGTATACTCAGGTTTCAAGCCTACTAAGAGGTAATTATACTCAGGTTTCAAGCCAAGTCGAGTTCCAGGCACACTCCAAAAGACAGTATACTCTATGTTAGCTGCTGTCAATTATGATTATCCTCCAAACTTATATTGTAAATTACTCGTTATTCTTATTAATTTCACAGTTAAATTATATTATGCAGAATACCAGTTCTCAATGTATGGTTTAATAATAAAATTATTTTAGATATTATGACCTTATTTCTATATGCTCGCCCCCATGAAAAATCATTATTATTAAATTTATTAAATCTTAATATGCTTTGTTTAAGAAGTATTTATTCATTTCTTATGCTACATATTTTTAAAATCTTTGTTCACAAATTTTAGAATGCAATATTTCAATAGTAAATAAAAAATAAACAATTGTTAGTTTACTTGGTATAAATTACTACAAAGGGAGATAACTTCATCGACTCCATATGTTGGTTAACATTGAACCTTCATAAGAAGTACAATTGAAGTCTCCCACTGTCTTGAGTAGTACAGTACCATTATTAATTATCAAAAGCTATCTATAAAGGGAGATAACTTCGTTCAGATTCATTTAATTTTGTAATACACGATAATAAGGAATACAGATCAAGTATCAATGTACCCTTTCACTGAATAACAAACTGTGCATGGTTTAAGGCTATTTCATTCGGCTCTTTGAAAAAAAAGGAAACGACTTTGGTTCAATGGCTGAAAGTTACTCCATTCTTGATTTCATTATTGTTGGGTAAATACTTTTTAACTTAGAAGTCTACCACTTAGGCAAATCTTTTTTTAATTTTCGATCATTGCTTTAGAAAAACACGGTAGTAAAATGAACAGACAAGATATGGTATAAATTTATGGTACAAAAATTCTACAAAGGTGATTAGTTTTGTGTTTTCAATGCAACAAGTATGGTGCCAATTTAAATGTATGCCACAATATTTACTCATTTGTAGGCGTTGAAACGGCAGTGAATGGATGTAATTATAAGCATTATTGAATTGTGCTTTGGAAAAGGCATGCCTGATTAATCGATTGCTAAAGTGTATTTCGCTTATACAGCAACCAGCATGATACTCTAACACAAAAAAAGCCATACAGAAAACAATCATAAAATTTGAAGTGTTGCTTTTTTCGGAAAATAAATGTTCCTATGGTCTAAGTAAAGACCGCATAAAGCTAAGAGAGGAGTTATCGCTTACCTTTACTTTAATGAACGAGCTCAACCAAATGCTGACAAAATAATCGGCAAAGAATTAAAATATTTGTTTCTTACTTGCAAGTACATATTGTGTTCCTGCTTCGAGTTTGTTTCACTCCTGATCCTGAAGTTAATCTCATCCAAAATATTATTTTTTCCCAAAATAACAATAATACTGTAATTTATTAATTATTATTTTAAATTTTAAAGTGCAGTATAGTTGGCTCGAGACTTCACTGGTTTTTCCTATTTTCAAGTGAAATTTAAATGTGAAGCATATTGGGCAATGAGCATCACTTATTTTATCAGCGCTTGAATTTTTTATTAAAAAAAACCCAATTGTAATCATATTAAAATGGGATCAGCTGACCGAGATGCTAGTTTATTGGAGATTCATAATTGGGTTCATTGCAACTTTTTACAGGGCTTCATTTAAATTATTACGGCATTCATTTTGCATTCAAATCAGAATTCAATTCAATTTCTGTGACAGTCACACAATGCTGCGTAGATATGAAGAATGGACTTCTTAATTTATTTTCAAAGACGCGAACGGTTTCGACAATGTTACCTCTTGTCATTGTGTATTTAAAAAAAAGTTTGAAATGCCAACAGATTGAATTACATGTTTTTGGCCATATTTTTTAATTCGTCCGAATAGTGTACTTTTGTTGGAGGCAAACCATGAAGACATTTAATAATTTCAGACTTAATTAATGTTTTTTAATCAGATAGTTATATTTATGAATTTGATGTCAGGATTATTTGTGGCTATCTTTTATTATTTTTTATCTTCAGGTTAAAATTGTTAATTAGATATCAAAATGTCAAAAGCAAAGTTTCAATTTCTGAGAATTAATTTCAAAATCTGAGCACATTTCAATATCGCTACAGGAATGATTAGTACTGTGCAGCATTAGGAGCGTTGTCAAAAATACAAGTTACTCAACAAAGGGGTATAACTCTACAATAAAATTACAGGCATCTGAAAAAAATACTGACAAAGGCAAAAAAAGTTGACGAATACAAATGAAAAAAAAAAATTATGTTTACATTCTTAATAAGCAAATTGTGATTTGAAGAAAATTACAAAATTGAACACTGAATTTATGATCAGAATAACTATACTACGTCACACACGTTTTTCAAACTTGGCCCACATGTTTATATCAGACAGAGCTCAACTTGTACAAGGCCGTGTGCACGAATCCAACTAACCAAAACCGGGTGAGGACCTGTGATGACTGACAACTTACTTTCAATCTCTCTCACGCACACATACAGACAGACAGACACACACACATTCAAACACATGCTCCCATGGGTTAAAATTAAAACAGCACGATAAATTTTAATACAGCCAATAAACACTCAAGTGCATATACAGAATAGATAGCAACATATAGGAACAGTTTTATTTTATACTTACATATCTCGCAATAAAAGGGGAGATAATTCTGACATTTTCTAAGGGACCTAAGGGGCGCAACTCCCCAAAGTCCAAACCACAGGTTTAACGTACAAAGCAAATTCCATTCAAATATCAGTACTGATCATATATTATTCCATGGTTTTCAATTAGCTTTCAAAAGAAACAAAAGTTTTTCAGTCTTTTTTTTTTTTCTTTTCTGTTTTTTTGTTGTCAACATTGCTCTATTAAATTTCTAGCGCCCTCTTGTGGGAAGGGCGGAAATTAATACATCACATCTGAAAAGGGGGACAACTCATATTTACTTACATCATAATAAAACTGTTATCAGTCCGACTTCTACACGGTTAAATTATTAGATACAAAAGATCTACACTCTGAGTGTGTAAAACGATAACTTCAGTTCCGTTGCGTAAACTCGGCAATGACTGCAGACAGGCGGAGATACATGTCTTCATAGTGACAGGCCACTCCTACAAGTACGACATTAACATCAACACAAATGGCAATCACACTGACAAAAAATACACAAATAAAATGCTACATGTGAGAAAAAAAAAGTTATGCAAAAAATTATATATAACACAATAAATTCACACCACTTTATATAACTTAGGTCTCACTTAACATCCAATGTCCTTGAAGGATATTAAATTCAGAATTTCTCCCCAACGACGGGTCGTCAAGGGGTGTGGCCACATTGTCATGGATACACACACCTGTGAGCAGAGATGGTCATGTGACTATTCTTTGTAGAACTAATAAAGGTCCACAGATTAACTCCTTATAGACATTATGACCAATTAAAAGCTAAAAATGCGAACAACACCGTCTGTTTCTAAGTAACATTAGGACGAGAAATCGGGTGAAGTCTGGTCCAAAATACAGATGTATCGTGGGTAATCGTCACCAGGGACACGATTAAAAAAAAAAAAGAACAGAAGAAAAAAAAAAACAAGACATTGTCCAGTCATTTACAACTGACTGCTATCGAAATCCGTCCTCCTATGCAGTTAGTTGTTGTTGCACACTGAAGATTCCGAACGTTAAAAAACTCCCCCAAAGTTGCCACAGCGATTTTAAAACACCCACCAAGAATTGTCAGTCAACAACTGATCCTGGGGTTTTTCAATCGTGACCAAAATGTCTAAATCGCGCCGGTGCTTTTCTCTAGGCGCTTGTAAAGAGTCCACTTTGGCGATTCGGTAATTTTCACGTATCAATCTTTCTTTCCAATCGTCTTGGTCCAATGGCCACACGTCGATGACCTCACGTTACCATGACAACGCCAAAGTGGGAGTGGTCAACTCAAGTGCACGTTAATAAGCTTTCCCCGCTGTATTATTCACACCAGGTTGTACTCTTTCAAATTTAACTGCAAAATCGTATCCTTTACGGCGGCAAACACAAACCGTATATTCTCAGTGTCTGAAAGAGAAAATAAAAAAATAGGAATTTTAAGCTATTTGATTGGGGTTGGACACCATCTTAAGGGTTTCACTCATATCACTAGGTGCCAGCTCGATGGACGAATGAAACCAACCCAGATATTTGTTTGTTTGATTGGGTTTAACGTCGTACTTAAGGGTATTTTGGCATTGTATTGACCATTTCACACTGTTCATTTTTAAAATATGGTGGAAAATCAAGAGAAAACTGCGTAAAACCACCCTTGCTACTGCCAGAGTCATATGATATCATGTCTCTTACTCATATACCTGATGGTCCACAGGCACACTAGAACCTGTGGATGGTTTATTGAAGTAGGATTAGTAAGCAGACACACTAACCCACGCTGCAGGTGCCAAACACAAATGATTGCACACTATGACTGAATGACCTGCTTTATCACATTGCATCAGTGAAGGAACAATCAAAAACTTAAAGTGACAGGTCACCCTTCAAGGCTTTTTCACTTACAGGAGTAACAGGACAGTGGTGCACTTAAACAATGAGCAATGGAGAAATAATAATTAGCTGCTAAAGTCCAGTGCTAACTAAAGACTTGTCAGAAAACGAAGAAAGCAAATGATGAAAAGAAAAACTTGTTTTAGCGGCATTTAGAAGCTGGGATGATAACATAATAAGTAAGACTTTATGGATTTTCAACTTTTGGTTTTATTCATACGCAACGTGTCAATGCAGATACTAGCACCGTTTTCAAGCTAATGAGATTAATAAAAATAGAGCTCAATGCCACTACAACCCAAAAACTGTATATATCAAATTTCTTGTTCATGCCATAGCCACTACATAGATGAAACTTGCCGACCTCTCAGTAAAAGGATCAAAGAACACAAGGCCTCTGTACATCAATCGGACTCAAAATCAGCCCTTTCAGAACACATTCAGGCCAATCCAACCCATACAATTGACTGGGACAACACGAAAACAGTTAATATAAACCT
>JAQQZZ010070387.1:0-21976 GCA_030265115.1 Mopalia vespertina | reverse complement strand
GACTGACTGACTGACTGACTGACTGACTGACTGACTGACTGACTGACTGACTGACTGACTGACTGACTGACTGACCGCCCGTATAAATGTTGTGAAGAGGTGAGATGGCTTTTGGACCCAGTAAACGATTGTATGACTGACTGACTGTCCGACTGACTGACTGACTGACTGACTGACTGACTGCCCGTATAAATCGTGAAGAGGTTAGATGGCTTTTGGAACTAGTAAACGATTGTATGACTGACTGACTGACTGACTGACTGTCCGACCGTCCGACCGACCGGCCGACCGACCGACCGAATGACCGACCTAATGACTGAATGAATGACTGAATGACTGACTGATTGACTGGCTGACTGGTGCTTAATGCTGTATTGCGGGGTATTATCTTGTAGGCCGGTGATGTTCTCCAACAGTATATAGCCACACTTAATTATACACCATAAAATGTCAGATGTTTACTATATGTTTGAAATCAATTGTTCCTCCATTGCTAAGACAAGACTGAATGATAGTGTTGGGTACATAGTGACCTTAACCATATGGCTGACATGGTTGTTAGTTTTCCAATTTACAGATAAAAATAATACAGTGCCCTAAGTCAATTAACAAGAACTACGCAACTGCTCATTACCCCCAAATCAACGGCACTCTAGTGTTTGGCTGCCTTTAACCGCTTAAAACACATTTTCCGTTCCGTGCACTGGGAAATTCAGAAAGGACTGCCGATTCTTGAGTAATGAATTATCAACAAGAGGATCCTAAATTACATCGCACCACTTGAGTTATATATAAAGCAACATTTACAGGTTCGACGCATGGACAAATTGAACAGTTATCTCTCTCAACTGAAAATGTTATATTTGTTTGTGGTTTGAATTTAACAGGCCATCCCATGATTCCCCAGCCGATTTTCGATTTTTCAACTACATATGCTGCGCGCCGTTTTGTTACCATCAAGTATCATCTATCTTATTAACACCGACTGGACCTTTGGGATTAAGCGGCGCCATTACGTTACTCCTAGGAAGTCACGCGGCGGAGCTCTATATTCTTCACACCTGACGCTGTGTCATGGAGGTCAGACGGCGACGGTTTTAATCAAATGAGTGTGCGTTTATAGAAGGCGATATTCTTAAAAAGGTGAATTGACATGACCAAAAAAGAATTGACATGGACAAATCGGAAGATTCGTCTTCTTGTCAATAATCATCTGAACGTGTTACACTTACCATCCAGACCATCACATAAGAAAAGGCGGCAATCCAGAATATAGACATAAAGAATGTCACCATAAACCATCTCTCCCATCTGAAATATTCACAGTAGATTATTTACACAATTGATGTAAACAGTATTTATTTCCATAAAGAAAGGAAATTGGATCGGTGAACGGGCATGGCCTATGTAAATGTCGCTTCACTTTATTCAATTGGCTTTTTTAGTCTTAGTTACTTACTTATTTATTCGTTATATTGACAGGTCCATTCAACGGAATTATCTATGCCAAAGCTTTATAACTCGATACAGAATAGATGATAGTTTTATTCTTGCATATGTACTTTTAAGCAAGACCACCAATAAGGCCGTGACATGATGTCACTGTTGATATTGGCGCGGAGCCTACAACCTGGTATATCGCTGATCTTATTTATTTTGTTCCCCGCGGAATTAATTTTGCGAAGGTCGTCTGCTAAGGTGTCTACAATGTAATGGTTAGGTTCTGAAAATTACCACTTTAGTATAAACACTACTAAATGATTGCTCAGCTCTCGCTCCCTGATGTTTAGTTAGTATCGCGTGGCTTGGACACTAAATGTCTCGTGCTTTCAAACCATTCTAAGGCTTACGTCCCTTTCTCAAACATGCGATATCTATACACAATATAGAGACAAACAATTCGAGAATCGAACAACATGAATCACACCTCGTATACTTTACAAGAACGAGTCCGTGTAGTTTATATCATAGTAGATATCACAGTCAAATAAAACAATTTTGGCGATTCAAATAGCAAAAGTTAGCAAATTTTCACGTCACTGACCAATATCTCAATTACGCTTTAAAAATGAAAAGTGTTTGATTTCCGGTTTACCACGTACCTTTTCTTCCTACAGTCGGGAATCGTGAAATACATCAAACCCCGTAAGGGATAGGAGATACCCCACTTCGCAAAAGCAAGGTAGCCGTCTTCTGCAATTTAAAATATCATGATGCCAGATAATTATAGTTGCAAAATACCTTAGACACACAGCCACACTTAAAAAGTTGGGGTTAAATTGGTAATTATCAAACTTTTTGGATAATCGTGGCTAAAACCTTCACTTCGCCATTAAGGTATTTTTTTCTGTGTAAATGATGATCTTGCACAGATTTGAACAATACTTGGGGCGAACATTTAAATGTAATGTAACCACCAGATGCGGCCCTGAGTCCCTGTCTGGGTCGTTAGTGTTTACGGCAGGATGCTTTTTACTAGGTTTATTCTTGATGTTTAACAGCATTTAAGTAAGGCAGAATAAGAACTGGACAATCCTTTAAATAAGTGAAATATTCAAATGTTCGCCGTTTATCCCACATCAAACAAACTATTACACAAAACCCAAGTAAGCATTGTTATCAGTGTTCTTCGTGATACAAAAAAAAAATAAAAAATCTCAATGACTTACTTGGATTTGGTAGAATTTTCCAACTATCGTAATTTTCTCCTTCATATGTCATTGAAAACCTGAAAATATGAATAAAATGACAATCACCACCTCTATGATGTTAAAGAACAAACATTATGATGAATTTAATAAAAATCGATATTAAATATGGTGGGATTTTTTTAAAGCACACATGCACGAACATTTGATTTAATATTCCACAATAATTAAGAATGTGGATGATCGATTATATCGACCCTTATGTAGTCCACTCTAAAGGTTGCATACGTACCAGTTACGAACGGATTTTGTATAAGACACGGTACTAAGTCTCTGACCAGTCGCTTTAAACTGTTGTCTTTTTTTCTGAGCGTGTTCTTTCAATAATAACCGGCGCTGAAACCAAAAGAATATACTGTTCAACTGTTCAGAGTTTAAGGAATGATGTCATTCGTGAAGACATTATTTTAAAATGTGTATTATGAACATAACACAAGATACAAAAATCATTTATTGTACAAGGCTTAAGAAAAATAGATTCACATTTAAAACGTCATAAAATATCTTTTGCAAGGATATCGCTTGTTGTTGCACATACTTTAAATAGTCCAGCCATACGTTGTAAACTGGAACTGAAAACTCGAATTGAATATCATACATTGTTACGATATATAATTATGCAATTCAGTCTTAGTTTGCGTGTCAACGCACACATGAATAATCACCCAGCAACCTAGATTTATGCTGCAGTAACATTGTTAATTGGTTACTTTGTAACGTTAGCAATGTATAGCTGGTATACACGTTGCAGCTACGTAGTGTTTTTGCTGGGCAAATATTGTTTGCTGACGTTTGAGGTTTCCTCAGCATTCAATACTTACATAAGAGATTACAAGTCTTGCGGCCGCCCGAAAGCGAGTTTTGCTGCGGAACCGTCTTGTCATCATAAACCGGAAGCAAGCCTCTTGCATAGTTATCCTGAATAATTCGAAAAATTGTAATTATTGTCAATAGGTTGATAACATTCAAATATTATGTTGTTTTATGCGGCGTTTAGAAATTATTATGATAACGAATAACTGAGCTGTTATCTGCACTTCGTCCCATTCGTTACATTTTCAGCTTACAATAGCTACAAATTATTCTTTTTTGATAAGGTTAGATGAACAGTGTTAGACAAATCAGAAGAAAAAAATTGCTGTCGATAAAAAGAAAATTTCACCTTCTAAATTATACTCTTCAGTATTTGAATCCGTACTGTGGAACTGTAATTTGTTGATTTGAATTTACCATCATCGACTATATCAAACTACAAAATGAGATGGTTCGTAGCTTCCAAACCTATTGGGATATATTTGTGTAGCTTTGATCTTAATATGTTTGCGCTTTATTTTGATCAGGATGGGTAGAGTAATGTGATGTGTGTCAGAAAACCTATTATTTTAATGCAGACAGTATAACACAAGTTGGAAACTAAAAAATGGTCATACTTGATACGGTTGTTAGCGGCATACTCGTCCACTCTTGGTAGGACGGGTGTGGGCTCGATTACAGGCTGAGGGTTAGCAAACACTTCATCATCGTCGTCATTGAAGACCTCTACGATAAAGAATTGAATGATTGATTGATTAATTCATAAATGGTCTGATTAATTGATCAATAGATGGATGGATGGATTCAAGACCTCTACGACAAAGAATTGAATGATTGTTTGATTAATCGATTAATGGTCTGATTAATAGATCAATGGATGGATGGATGGATGGATTCCATAATTACCTCAAGACGCGAATCTGTTCGCAATAATAGAATACTATCTAAACGATTTTTTCACAAACGACAATAATACGTCATTTAACATTTGGACAATCATCTTGCTTTTATGTATTTGCTATAATAATCTATACAGTTTTTGGGTGGTATCAACATCATACAGTTTCTTTATTGAAACAACATTGTATATAAGCCTTACCGTAATCCCCTTGGAATCTCTTGACGCTAAAGTTTTGCATAATGGTCCCGTTAATCTCCATGAACTGCCCGGGTTCTTTGAGCTTTTTCAGTTTTTCCGTTGACCATTGGCGAATCGCTGGATTATATCTGCGATTAAAATTTAGCTCAAGATGATTTTTTCTTAAACAGTTATAACAGTGACAAAAGAATCGTGAAATAACGATGGCATCTTCTGGTCTGATAAAATTAAACCCATTATATTAGGCTTAACTGGAGACCTTCGAGCGATACGTTTTATACTTAGTACAGAAGCCATCTACAGCTAGATAAAACGTTATACATTTGGATGTGTTTCAACCTAATTTGTTGTTAGTACTCATACTTAGAGACATGGAAGTTTGAAGGAGAAAAGTAGGAAGGTCACTTTTTCAAGAGAGTCTAGTTTGTTTGTTTGTTTATTTGATTGGGGTTCAACGTCGTACACAATGGTATTTCACTTAAATGACGATGGTGTGTACACTACACACTGTTAATTGCTTAAGTACGGTGGGAAAAAAGTGAGGTAACCTCGTTAAAAAGTCAACCCGGCAATTGCCGTAGCCAGATCCTTTCACTCACTAATATACCCGATGGTGGACAGGCGGACTCGAATCCGTGGGAGGTATACATCGAAACATAGGATTAGTAAGCGGACACGCTAACCTCTAAGCCACAGGCGCCGTCGAGATAATCAAGAGTAAGTATTTTCATATAGTATAATAATGGACTGAATAATTCTACTCTTTTTCGAGCTTGAGTTTTAATCACTTATAGATTCACATAGGACTGTTGCACCCGCTTCGTAAACCGTTCACAGATTTGAGTGCCACAAAAACTCTGCTGGTATAGATATTATTAGTATTAGTATTATGATAAAACAAATTAGTACGTTTTGCAGTTTTAAATAAATGTTTGCTACATTTAATATACCTACCTCATGATGACTATGTAGAAGGCATACAAGAGTAGCATGGCTAACGATTCATACCACGTGACTGTACTATCATAAACTACCTGAAAGTAGATGATGCGCCCTTTTATCACCACAACACTGCCGGCAATCAACTTCCAAAACAAGTCACATTTAACTTTGAAAACCACAAAAAGCAGGTCAGAATTAATTTAACGTTAAATATAAACATAATAGTAAATGTTTCATAAGGTCCACCTTTATACCCAGTATATTCAATTTTTTTATTAAAGCATAAAACAAGTGATCAAAATGTAACGTTATGATATGATGACTTGCTAAGTGAAACTAGACGCAACATCAATACAAACCTACCAAAGTAATGACTACAGTCGCCATTTTAGATTAAGTAGAAGCTCTGTCAAATTGTTACCTCATAAGATATTGTCACACTTAGCAAACTAAAACGTTAAATACATTTGTAATGGCTTTAGTATGGAAGCTCATAGCGGTCAATGAGTTGTCGAGTCGTCGAAAAAGCTTCCATAGTTTAGACAAATCACCCGACTGTTTTGTACTGATATCTCCGAGACAATAAAATTCCCAAGTCATATCAATCTGTTGTATTGTCATCCTTAAAATGTCAAATTGATACGTAATGGATATGAATATTTCGTCAATCACATTTACTGAAACTCCGCAAGTGTCTAAGTTAGTGACAATACCGCTTCATTTTAATTTACTAAAAATACATAGACAGTTCAATAAAGCCTGATACTCACAAACATAAGAGTTATAACAGATAGGGAATAAAAGATGGAATCTCTACACAGCGGGAACCAGGATAATGCTACCGTCTGAAATCATAACAAGCAATACACGAATATGAAAGACTATTGGCTCAACTGTCATTTATAATTACAAAATATGTTTACACCTTAGCGATGGCGGGTGGAACCATTAATAGGAAAAAATCTCAATGAATGATTACTAGCCAACATTATTGTTGGGCGAAAACTGGGTAGAGCCCAGAAAACCCACAACCTGCCGCAGGTTCCCAGGAATCGAACCCGTGACCCCAAAGGTAAGGAGTATGTGTCGAACAGAAGTATACTCTGTACATCGTACACTCCAGAGACGATTGTGTATGAAGGCGCGTTGATAAATGTACCCATTGAGCTGTCTGGATTGATTTTGCTGTATTCTAGACATGTCGACACCCAGTAATGACTTGATTATGACCTCAACGCTAAAGTTGACCTTAGTCGAGCAGAATAATATAACCTATCAACGTATCTCTATGTGGCGGTCTTCTGAGACATTGCCTCTGGATAGAGTGTCAGTTCCAAACTAGCTTCTGACACATAGCTTAAAGATATCGGTATTGAAATGCTATCAATTGTAATTTCGATGACTGGTTTGTGCCAGCAGCACAAGGTCGAGTCGGTCTTCTTGAGAACCCCTGACAAAAGACGATTGATAATGTCGTCAAGACAATAAACATAGTTTCTGGAGAAAATACGCTGCTGGCTAGAATGGTGGTCTCTTGACGGCTGTTACCTTGGCAACAGGTCTTCGATAGGATTTAGGTTGCGAAAGTTAGATTCCCCAAAGTAAGATTTGCTCCCAGATTTGTTCGCTCGAAAGGATACACCGTTTTCAAACATTTTGATGCCAAAAGGACTTTTCATAATGCAGCTGACTTTTATGTGACATGAAAAGAATTCCTATGAGCAAAGAAATGAGTTAAATCATATTTAGCATTGCTATTGTAAATCGGTCTATAGCTAGCACCTCGTCTGTAAGGGTATATGATTACGGAGAGTTTCTGCCTTTGAAAACACACAGTCCCCTGGATATATTTCAAATGCGCCTTTACAAATATATGAGCCTTTGATCCGATAAACTGTCCCTCGTGTCTTTGAAAGGAGGAATATCTCTTGGAAACGTAGAATTTTACTGTACCTCTCTTACAAAATATAATAAGTAGAATATCACTTTCCTATTTAATTGCCTATAAATTTATTAATTAACCCCGAGTTAAACTAACAATTAATGTGTGAACAACGTTTGATTAATTGTATTATTTAGTTGGTGTAATAATAAGATTCCTTCAATTCTTGACCGTTCAACCGTTAGGTAAACTTCAAAGAGGCTCAAATTCAATAGAACAACAAAATGATTTAGTATCAACTAGTATTATTTTGTTTGTTTGATTAGGTTTTAACGCCGTACTTAAGGTTATTTCGCTCATTTGACGGCGTGGCAGCCCATTGGGTGAAGGAAACCCATTAGGCTTCCTTCAAAGAACCATTATTTCTAAGAGTGTATTAGCTGGTATAAAGCAAACTCCGAAGATGAGTTCATTGTGATATTTTTTTATTTCGGATTCAAATGATATCAAATAGTACAACATGGCTGAACTAAATATTTTTATTGAAGAGAAACAAAAGTGATGCTTGCTTCCACCGGGATTCAAACACTTGTCTCTGGCTAACATCTACACAAAAATGCGCAGCTTTACTTTTTTGAAAATCCGTGGTCGCTCTGCCGTAAGCCTTTGTACCTCAGACGTTTCGAGCACTTGCCCTGCTAGCTAGAGACCCGTGTTCGAATCCCGGTGCAGGCAAGCTAACTTTTCTTTCTTAACGTAAACAGTTTACTAAGGTGAAGTGGTAACACGCCGATTGGCTGAAGTAATGCAACCAGCGAAATTTAAGGCAAATGCTCAGAATAACCGCTGGGTATTCGTGTAGCAGTGATTCAGACAAGCGAAAGACTAATATCTTTGTTGTCACCCTCTTCACTTTGAGCTCGACTGTTTATAGTGACTGACACGGCTTCAACAAAGCTGCTTTCATTCCTTCAATAAAGAAATGTCAAATGCAGCGGAAATTCGATAATCTGGTTGACACATCAAAACAAATCTGTTGTGAAAGAATCGCAAGTTAATAGATGTTGTCGTTGTCAAGTACGCACTCGCCAACCTGCACACAGCTGCTTTTTGAATTCTATACGGAGTACTGAGTAACATCATCGTCTTGTACCATACGCATCAATCATAAGCCGATTCCACAAGGATGAAGAGGGGGGATTGACAAAAGGTGTGTCTTATACTACTATAGAGTCAATTTAATTTTGATAAAACGATGTGTCAAATGAAGGTTTTGACCCATTTTGCGCTAAACTCAAATGCTTGAATGTTAATAACGAGATATGCCATAATAATTGTCCGTAATGGACTATAGTAAAGAACATCAGCTGTACCAAGGCACAACGAACTGGTATTCAAAGCCGATATCATATAAACAATATGGACGAATGGTTGAATAACAGATGAATTGGAGGAATGCAGAATAGGAAAACCAATCAGTCCGTAAACCAATCAATCAATAAATCGACGAACAAATCAGTCAATCAATCAATCCATGAATGAATACATAAATCAGTCAATCGATCAAATATATCAATCAATCAATCAACCAACCAACCAATCAACTTGTCAACCAATTAATCAATCAAACAATCAGATCAACCAATCAATTGGTCAATCAATCAATCAATCGATCAATCGACCAACCACCAATCAATCAATCAATCACCAATGAGTGAATCACAGCAAAACAGTCCGACAATCAATCACTTAATGAGCTAAGCGACCGATTACTGCCAATGATCAATTTATAAACTATACAAAATATTATTTATTTTCTGCATTCGCAAATAGACCTTACGTACCTGTTTAACTAGTATTCCACAAATTCCTATGACAAAGAGGATGTTAAAAACAGCAGAACCTACTATTGTACCAACTCCTACATCTCCTTTAGTGATAAAAACACCTGTCGAGAGAAACATGCAAGTAATCATTTACCAGATTGTCATATTTAAGGAGGAAAAAGTCTCATTTAGATAAAAGAAAGCTTGACGCGCATGTTGATTGTAAAGAAATGCTCCTCAAAAGGACGTTTATCTGTGTAAGCTTGAGAGTTATTTTATTTGGACTTCAGGCTTCGTCTGCATTTATTATTAAGACATGTAGCAGTTATACCGATCTTTCTCAACAGATGATGATTAAACATGAATAATTGACCCCCCAAAAAAACATTACGTTACGCAGTATACATGTATGATCATTATTCTGAAAGCTAATTAGATTGCATAATTAATAAGTCGAAACCCTCAATGAGGTATGTTTATAAGCACAGCCACAATGTACAGATATAGAACACCTAGTCGGATTTCACTTTGTCGCTTGGGGGCAATTTACCTATTATTGATGTAAACAGTTCCGGTGCTGAACTTCCGGCCGCCATGAATGTTGCCCCGGCAACGTCTTCACTGAATCCAAGTTTCTGAATAATGGAACAAATGGCCGTGATAGCATGCAGATAACAGAGAACATATTTATCTGTCCCTTGAGTTACTGCTAAGCAACAGTGAAAGGGTGTAATGGACCGTGAGCATCGTTCTGTTTACCGACAACAGATGTTATATCGATTCAGAAACTAAACAGGATGCATGTGAGGAATAATCTGATGGAAACTCGATCTAAAAAAGCTTCCAGAAGTTTTATTGTCACTGGAGGTGATCTGAAAAATTCATACAGCAAACAGAGTGTTTGACCAATAACAGAGCTGCTGTTAAACAACACTTATTAAGCTAACATAAACGATATAACAACGCCTTGGGCAGATCCCTTTGATTGGCCTAGGCCCAACTCCTCAAAAACAAGATTAGTCGCTAATAGCAGATTACATAATTATTCTAAGATAAGGGATAGGCCTCCAACATTGAGTGACGTCATCTAATCTAAGATTGAATTTAACAGTGCCTTGAACAACTGGGGCCGGTTGATCGAAGCGTTATTTAATTTAATCCGCTATTAGATGACGTCACGCCATGTCACATTTCTATCTTTAATCCGCTATTAGGGATTCAATTTAGTCTTATCGTCTTTCGAGCAGCTGCCCCTCTGGACCCTGGAAGACAAAGTTAGGCTTGTGGTCAGCAACCTCGAGCTTTCTCGTCCCCCCCCCCCCCCTCCCCTTCCCATCTTAATCTACCAGCCATTAATATTGATAGGCTGCAAATAAAAGACCATATAGTTCTATCTTTTAAGTGCATTTATGGTGAAATAAGCGAATAAATAGCGAATATGTATATATATTATTAACTGATGGACTCACCTCACAAACTTTATCCAGTGACGTCACGAAGTAATCGTCACAGACTATAGCAAGAGCAATAAACATATAGACCACCATAACCAGGTGCAACAACAACGCTCCGTGTGCTCTTTGTTCGTTTGTGAAAGCATCCGGTGGGAATTCATGGTATCCTAAAACAAATAACAGGATACACTTCAATTTTATTTCACTGAAACAATTCTTACAGTGTATATGAATAAAAGTTTCAAGATAACTACTCCTTCATTTTGTAGGTACAGCATTCCCAAGTCTGACATCGCCAAGCGTTTAAAAAACATGATGAACCTTATCAATACTGAGAGTTTGAGAAAAGAAAATCCTGCAGTTGTCTTTGGTCGTTTGCCCAAAATTCAATTAGCCACTAAGACCAGATAAAATTGCTCATACCCGATTAGAGATAGATCAACAGCATGGCATGACGTCATATAATAGTGGATTAAATTTGATAGCGCTTCGAGCAACCGGACCCAGATCGACGCATTTGATGTTCAACGAGCGCGGAACTGACAAATCATGACGTTTCTTTCTCAAACCAAATGTACTCGTTCCTGTGATTGGGGCAGTTTTTAACCAATGGCACGCATTATGAGATTGATTTACATCGTAACCTTCTATGAAACGGGACCGGCGCCTGCTTTACAAGAAAAAATTATCACGTGGCGGGGCATACTGATCTCTGCTTTACTGGAGAACGCTTTCACGTGAGTGAGGTGGAAAACATTTGACGGGCAACAGAATAAATGGGATGTCCCACTGCTGTTGTACGGATTTCTACCAATAAGAAGGAAACACTTAGACATGTGGTATAACTAATTCTATATGGTAAGGTTATTGATAAAAGTGTTAGCTATAGTAATATTAAAACAGTTTGCTCACTGAAGATGTTGGAAAGCTGTATGCTATACAGTTATGTCCTTTTTTCTTTAGGTATATACCGACACACAGCAGTGACATTGACCAAAGCCGGAGATTGAGTTCTAAACATCTTCTCTACCCAAGGGTTTTATTCCGAGCTACTCTGTATTACAACCCCTAGCGGATCGAGCGCATATAACAAACCGCTACTGTATAAAGCGATTTATTTGGGGCGTGGGAACTTCTAAGCACCCAATCAGATGTTATTACGAGAAAACTGCTAGTAAAAGTGACGGGGATTGTCAATAATGAGAGTTGGTGAAGTGTTGTCGAAACTGGTCGAATTTTCGGTCATGTTCGGGGTATTCAACCAACTCAATGAAATTATTGGATATGTACCCACCCCTATAGACACAAAATCTCTGAATATACGCCAAAAGTGCTTTACAAAGTTAAATCAAATTTCCGAAACTTGACTATGACATTCAACATAGGTTTATATCAGCGCTTATATCAACTCGAACCTTGATCGCTTTATCCGCCAGGGGGCGTAGCTATAATTAGTTTTATGGGTTCGATCCATCCGCCAAGAGTTGTAATGCAGAGTAGCTCCGAATGAAACTCTTGGGTAGCGAAGATGAGTTCTTAAGGACTCTTACGGTCTGTATAAATCAGTAGAAATTAACTGGAGTCGTTAAAACCTCAAATTTACAAAAGTCGATCGAACTCGAGGCAAAGTCTTTGACGACCGATTAAGATAGATTAAGTCTGCATTACATGAACCCAAAGGTTCCGGTTTCGAATCCCGGTGAAGGCAGGCACATTTTTCTCTCCTCATTTTTAAAAAAAATATATATCAGTGGTCAAGGTTTAAACTAGAACCGCTTGGCTAATTCAGCCACTAATTGGTCGCGAAATAGGTATACTCATCACGTCAAATAGCAAAATATAATATGGAGTCGTTTTGTTTGGGATTGTATGATTTGGTTACAAGTAACAAATAAAAAGGTTATGTTGTGATTTCACTTCCGAGACTTGAACAAGAACAATAAATATTATTTATAACACTATTTGAGATCAGGTCATTCGTTGTAACCAATCAGAGAAAGTCCGCTCTTCACATTTTATGATAAAGTAAGTGTCATTATTACTGTTTAAGTACACCGCGTCGTATAAGTGAATTACCCTCGAGCATGGAGGTTAACCTCAACAAGCAATCAATAATATTCATCCGAAAACACACGTTTTGAAATCGTGTTATTATGACTACACCCTATGTACCCCATAACCGCTTTGTGTAGCATGATTCACAATTTGGGGTATTCTCATAAGCTTAAAAACGATTTCAGAATAGATATTGAAATATAAATAGATAAAAAGTTTATCTGACTGCATCTAAAGGTGATCTTAGTGTTTCAACTTCTAAATGCTTATGAAACAAACAATACATTTAAGGTATTATACATCAACAGGTCAATAACATATTCTAAAATGTAATCAATTCTACTTCCTACGTCGAGACACTGACTCTAAGATACACCCGTGCCATCTTGTTTTGCACTTCTTTTATTTGCTGGTCTGTGGATATCGTCGCCCTAAATATTGGCGGAAATTAATGCGCGATGGCCTGGCATAGCGTACCACTATAGAAACTCTTGAGATAATACGATTGGTCTGTAACACACTTGCTAATAAGGAACATTTAAAGATGTATAAATATCGCCCATGAAACTTTATAAGCTGACGCAGGAATGTTAATTCAAATTGAAAATTATAAGCTGTAACCATTTAGCAGGGTACATATCACGAAAATATAAACATGGTACGTCTGCGATTTCATTTATTTTGAGACAAAACTTTCCGGATATTCGTAATATCGCGGACAAACGAACCAGTTTTCTTACCAGATTGTCTTGTACATAATGAATAGTAGCTGGAAATTTGTAATATATAGCTGCAGCACGGCGAAAGCCAGTTAGTGTCCCACCTTATAAAATCATGTTGCTATATGTTGTGCAGGAGGCCTGTCAATAAATAGTAGTTATTCTTCAAAGACTTTCCATTCGTTTTACGCCCACTCAATGCTATAATCAATGCAATACGACTTTTGCTTGCGGCATCAGCTTGATTTCCTTACACCTCAAGTTTCTTAAAGATCTATAAGACATCTTATTGACTATTCGTAAATAGCGCAAAAATTCACTATTTTATACTTGTCCCCAAAACCAACATTATTATAGGACTTCTTTTACATTACATTATACACATGATCTAGCTGATTGTATAGTCATACATACTGAAGTATTTAAAATCCAATATCAAGCTGTATATAAAGTACGCAACCTTGGATGTATAATTTCCTGTGTAATTCTTTCTGCGAGTGTACAATTTAACATCGATTTTCAGGCATAGAGTTATTAAATATATGGGTTCATATGCACGTGGACAGACATTATGGTTGCTATGTACAATTTTACAGTACTAATGATATTTAATTGCATTTATGGATTTTGTGGGGGCTTGCACAAAGGCTGCAGTCATAAGAAAACCAATGTGAATCAAATTAAGTTTAGGTCCTTGTATGTGAATCGGATTCAGCTCGGTTTCTTTAGTGTCACAGTATTAAAATAGTGCCTAGTTCATATGAAATGCAACGATATATGCAAAATATATTTTTATTGTAGAGAAAGAAATGTTGCTTGCCTCCACTGGGATTCGATCTCTAGTCTAGCAGGGCCAGCGCTCTTATAATATTCAAAATATACTTATATATACTTCCAGCCCAATGGATGCGAGAAACCAAACTCAACGCCACTGGCTGCACAAAAATAGGACCATCAAAGGACGTAATACAAAGACATCGAAAACACTTTCAGCTTCATGTTGCCCCTTAGCTCTGAGAGCACCAGGGCAACAGGAAGCTCCCTTCCAACCTCCGGCTATTACATGTATACTTGGAAGAATAAAACAAAAAGTTTTTGGCGAAAGGGACAGAAGAGACAATGCTTTGCCACCCGAATGATACGTGACTGGCTACTGACAGCTAAACCCCTTAACCCAAAAGCCTTCTAAAACAAAAATCATTCTTTTTTGTGTCGACACTTTTTGTCTAAGGTTGACGGGTGATTTGAGTTAAGATTAACGATGTGTGTAGTTATACTACTGATACCATTGTCGGGACTACATTTTAATACGGATATTTGTTTTTGAATTGACTGAGTTATGCGATAAGATAAAGTGCCATTTGTTTCCCCTGTTGAATATGGAATCATTCGACATAAATTGTTGGTATCCATTCCATTCCCAGCCAACTTTTTCCGGGAAACAGTACAACAACAGAAAAGTTGCCATTGTATCAGCAAATGATTAACAATGCCCATCCCTTTCTAAAGAACGATAAACACAAGCGTAACCGATGTTTCTTGCCGTATCGGCCTTAAACCATGTTAGTAACTTGATAATGTGGATCGTCCAACCAACAGATCGCCCCTGTCTGGAGTGGTTTCAGAGCCACGGATCAATTTACACTCTCCATCAAATACAGTCTCTAGTTACTCCCTAGAACCAATATCCAACCAAAACAGAATCGATTAAGACAGGGCCAGATTACTAGCCCCATGGCTGTTATGACATTCAACTTGTCATTCAAGCTGCTTATCATCATCTAGTATCAACAGAAGATAGACACTCTTCAATGTGCCAGAATTCATTGGAGCTGTCGATATCAGCATAGAACTTGATGTTCGCGAACTTTTAACTTGTCATTTATAGTATTTACATAATCTAGGTCGAGGTGTGATTTTGTAACATTGACAGACCAATTATTTATCGATTTAAATTTAAAATTATTTATAAAGCTTCTCAAATTTTCAAAAGTATTTAAAGTCTGAACACTAATTACAATGATTAGTTAAAACGGGGACCCAGCTAAATATATCTTACAAAATCGGTTTTTAATGTTGCTGAATACAAGATAAAAATCAATTGCTGAACAAGAATTAATGAACGGGAAAACTTAATTTAAACTTTTTTAGTCTTGAATGAAGAAAAGCAGACACTTTTAAATGCATCGTTTAATCTGTAGTTTTTGTCGCGTAAGGGATGAATTGAGATTCCGCATTGTTGCCGCGTGTAAAAAGGTGCCCAAATTTATTCAGACGAAGCCACTAAAACGAATCAGGATCGGTTGAAATTAAAAGCTTTAAAACAAGTAGAAATTAATTAAAAACTTAATGTGTGGCTTTCCTTCTCTGATTTGATGGAATTTGGTCAACGTACAGATCAATACACAAATACTGAATATTTGAAGAGAAAACTGATCGCTTGATTAAAATCCAAATCCAGCCATTAATCACACAGACTGTGGGCGTCGCTTTAAACCGGAGGGGCACGACTCCCTATCCGTGAGCAAACAATCGTGACCACGAGGTGGGATTCTAGCGGTCTAACTTCCAGATGTACCCTGGATATTTGCAATAAGAGATGATGCTAGAGATGTGGAAACAGATGACAGGGACTAACATTCCTACATAAATATTGATCGTCCAGGAATAGAATCCAACAGCTATTTGCTTACGCTATACAACAACCCAATCAAGTTAGTATTGCATAACAGTTAAACCTAATGAAAGCCATGCGAGAGATTCAATAAGGGTTTACGTTACGCTACAAATATACAATATATATTTTAAATAAATGAAGGGAGAAAAAATTGTCTGACACCACTGAGATTCGAACCCGGTGTTCTCCTTTTAGTTCACAACATTTCTAAATATGCGGAAAGATGTATATGATTTCTTGATTTTTTTTTAGGGGTGGTGTTCAAAAATACAATCGCTTTTAAATATGGTTTTAACATTTGCAGACAATAAACAAGCAAATATTGCATTTTCCTATGAAAAACACGGCTTGCGTGACATCTTCTTGAATGTCCTCTGGAGACGTTATTGATGTACACAAATCGATAAACTGAAGAACCCATGTGTTGAAAGCGTGATTGGAAGTTGGGTAAAACAAACAGTTCGTTACGGCTTATGTTTTGTATTTGATGAAAGCTTCAGCAAACCCAGGTTTAATCGATTTTTCACGGATTTTGTGGCCGAAATTCGTATGAAGTCCCAGAACGTACAGTGACTTTAATTCTTACCGTCTATTAGGTTGTTGGGAGCAAAAAATCAGGACAGTCATTATTTTAAATAGTGCACGAAAGAAATGTTTGTTTCAAACAACTCAGCTGAATTAGCGGGCGGTTGTAGAATGCATCGTCTGAATTGTAGGCGATTTATCTGAAGGTAATGTAGATACAGCCTGTAAGCTAACGATTACCTTGAAAGTGTATTAACTGGCCATGGCTTGATTCTGTCTGTCTCCAACGTCAGGTCACCCTGACAGTCTGAATTCATATGCTTCCATATTGCTTCTTGATGTCAGATTCAAATGTACGGTTAATCTGACCGCTTTAATTATAAACTGTTTTCTCAGATTGGGGTTCACTGAAACATTCAGAACTTCAAAACAACCCCGCAAAATTCAAATCCAAATATGAACATTTGGTAAGCTTGAACAGCTCCCATACGGTCAATATTAATTCTTCTCAATTTCTGTCTTTAATGAAGAAACGCACACATAAAGCTTAATACCGGACTTAACAGATACATTTTTTGTAGGTAAGAGACGAAGTACCGCAATTTTTTCTCTTGTTTAATTTGCGCATCAGTAAACAGACAGAGTCAACCCAATCAAACTCTACAAAACCAGTAGAAATTAAATGCTTTCAAAACAGGTATAAATTAATTTAAAATAATGTGTGGCTTTCCTTGTCTGATTTGATGGAATTTGGTGAATGCTACTGATCAATACACAAACACTGAATATTTGAAGAGAAAACTGATCGCTTGATTAAAATCCAAATCCAGCCTTTAATCACACAGACTGTGGGCGTCACTTTAAACCGGAGGAGCACGACTCCCTATTCGTGAGCAAACAATCGTGACGACGAGGTGGGATTCTAGCGGTCTAACTTCCAGATGTACCCTGGATATATGTAATAAGAGACGATGCTAGAGAAGTGGAAACAGATGACAGGGACTAACATTCCTGCATAAATATTGATCGTCCGGGAATAGAATCCAACAGATCAACCCCAATCAAGTTAGTATTGCATAACAGTTAAACCTAATGAAAGCCAAGCGAGAGATTCAATAAGGGTTTACGTTACGCTACAAATACACAATATATATTTTAAATAATTTAAGGGAGAAAAAATTGTTTGCCACCACCGGGATTCGAACCCGGTGTTCTCCTTTTAGTTCACAACATTTCTAAATATGCGGAAAGATGTATATGATTTCTTGATTTTTTTTTAGGGGTGGTGTTCAAAAATACAATCGCTTTTAAATATGGTTTTAACATTTGCAGACAATAAACAAGCAAATATTGCATTTTCCTATGAAAAACACGGCTTGCGTGACATCTTCTTGAATGTCCTCTGGAGACGTTATTGATGTACACAAATCGATAGACTGAAGAACCCATGTGTTGAAAGTGTTATTGGAAGTTGGGTAAAAAAAAACAGTTCGTTACGGCTGATGTTTTGTGTTTGATGAAAGCTTCAGTTAACCCAGTTTTAATCGATTTTTCACGGGTTTTGTGGCCGGAATTCCTATGAAGCCCCAGAATTTACAGTGACTTTTATTTTAACTCTCTATTAAGTTGTCGGGAGCAAAAAATGAGGACAGTCTTATTGCATGAAAAAAATGTTTGTTTCGACAAACTCCGGTGAATGAGCGGGCGGCTGTAGAATGCATCATCCGAATTGTAGGCGATGTATCTGAATGTATTTTATAGACTCTTCAGCGTTGTAGATACAGCCTGTAGGCTGACCATTGCCGTAAAAGTGTATTATATGGACAGGGCTTGATTCTGTCCGTCTCCAGCGACAGGTCACCCTGACAGTCTGGATTCCCAAGCTTTCATATGGCTTCTTGACGTCAGATTCCAATGGTCGGTCAATCTGACCGCTTTAATTGTGAACTGTTTTTTCAGAATTTGGGTTTACCGAAACATTCAGAACTTCAACACAACCCCGCAAAATACAAATCCAAATATGAACATGTGGTAAGCTTAAGCAGCTTATTACCTACGGTCAATCTTCTCATACGTTTAACATGTGCGGAAAATAAACCAGCAGATATTGCATTTTACCCGGCTTGAAGGACATCTGCTAGAATGTCCTCTGAAGAGGTTCGTGTAGGCAAATCGATACGCTAAAGAAGGCTGGTGTTGAAAGTGTTATCGGGAGTTTGGTGAATAAAACCGTTTCTCATGGTTTTTTATTTCATTTGATGAAAGCTTCAGCAAATCTAGTTACAATCGTTTGTTCATAGGTTTTGCGGCTGGAATTCAAATAAAACTCCAGAAACACAGTGATATTTATTTTACTGTCATTGAATGTTGGGAGAAACAAATCTGAACAGTGTTACTCCATAAAAAAATAAGATTTAGTTCAACCAAGTCAGAGAAACAACCGGACGATTATAAAATGAACCATCCTAATTGTAGGCGATTTATCCGAAAGTATTTTATAGCATCAACCTCATTGTCGATATATTCTGCAAGCTGACGATTAGTTTGGAGGTGTATTATCTTAAAGGTTAGGTTAGGCTACTCATTTGACTTGCCAAGCTTTCAGATGGCTTCTCCAATGTTAGGTCATTCTGACCTGTAATTGCCTGGAGCTCTTTTAGAGTTTTGAGTTCACTGTTTCACTTAAGATCCCCGCAAAATACATGCGACATATAAATGTCCATTTCGGTAATCATAAATAGATCTTATATATGATCAAGCTCTTCCGGGTTTCTGTCTTGAATGGAGAAAGACAGTAACGAAGCTAAATACATCGTATAATACATACTGTTTGGTCGCAAGGGATGAAGTTCACTACCGCAATGTCGCTTATTGTTAACGTTAACGTGTTACCTCCCGTTCGTTACAAGTTTTTTAACATTCTTTTCATAAAAGCTTTAGCAAACCCAGTCTTAATTGATTTTTCACAGGTTTTCTAGCTGGAATAACTTTTGGAGCGACTTAAGACATACATGTATCGACATTTGTGTTTTATTACTGTTAATGAAGGTGTTGGGAGCAATAAATTGGGATAGTGTTATCTAACCAAAATCACATCATGACATCACTAGTGTCTCATAAACTGTACAATATAAGCGTTACGTTAGTGTTCATCAGGTGGTAAAAAAAATCTAGACAAACTACTGTAGTTAAAGAGCAAGTAACACCATACATAACATAACTGATAACAATTTTCTTAACAAATTTTACTAAACCATTATAAACGGACAATCCAAGCGCCATAGGAGGATTAGCAATTGAGTAGTCTGAACCAAGCAAAGATAGGTTTGAAACTGATATTTGGTTTTCTTTGGGTGATTTGGTGGAATTCCGTAAGTGCTGCAGATCGAAACACATATCCTGGATATTTGAAGAGAAAACTGATTAAGCCAGCAATTGACGACTGTATGCGTCACGTTAAACAAGAGGAGCATGATTCCCTATCAGTGAACACACTCGTGTCCAAGCGGTCGGATTCTAGAGGTCTTACTTTCCAATGTACCTCTAACATAAGAGCGAATGTTAGAGGTAGAAAACAGTTGGAAGACACTAAAAATTCTCCACAAATATTGACTCAACTGCTATTGGCTTTCACTATACACCATCCAAATCGAGGCAGCATTACATAACAGCTAAAGCAGCATTGGGTAATGATAGAGATTCAATAAAGTTTTCTGTAATATAGTTTTTCACCCTTCTTTACACTTTACAGCACACATATAGCCAGAGACCCGAGTTTGCATCCGGTAGCAGCGAGCAAATCTATAGCCCTGCAATTCGATAGAACTTAACGGCAACTGATCACAACTGAGCACTTATGTCACAAAACACCTCGCACGTCAGTGACTAGAAGCAACTCACTGGAACTAGTTGGTCGCAGTCGTACCGGCGCTTATATCACCTGCGATACCTTGGAACTAGTTACGCTCAGTTGCAACTGGTCGTAGAAAGTAGAACATGCGCGACTATCTGGAACTGGACAACTAGTTGCCGACAGACGCAGCATGAGACGCGAATGAGCTTATGTTACATTCAAAGCTACGACTGATTAGTTGCCGTCGATCGTCAACTGGCCCACTGGAACTGATCAGAACTATAGTTCTCAATCGACGTAACTGCGACATAAGCTAGGCTTTCCTTTCTCGACAATACAGATATACTATAATGGTATAATTTTTATTTACAAAAATCCTACAAATGCGGAAGCACACTTGAATAAAACAGGATTTCATAAGTTTCGTTTTCAGCCGGAGGAGCATGATTCTCTATCAACGAACACAATCTGTCCAAGCGGTCGGATTCTAGCGGTTTTACTTTCAAATGTACACTGGATAGTTGCCATAAATGCCGCAGCTATTGGCTTTTGCTATACCCCATCCCAATCAAGGTAGCATTACATAGCAATTAAACTAGCACTGAGTCATGATAGAGAATTCCTAAAAATACGGAAAGACTTGATTTCATGATTTTTCGTTTCCATACAATTACCATTACATGAGGGTTTTAAATGTGAGAAAAATAAAACCAGCATGTATTGCATCTTACCTTTGAATAACACGGCATGAGAAATATCTTCTTTATCGTGTACTAAAGACCTTATTGATGTACACAAATCGATATAATGGAAAAGCCAGGTATTGAAAGTATTATTTGCAGTTCGGCAAAAATACAACCAGTTCGTAACGGATTTTTTATGTCACGAAAGCTTCAGCAAACTCAGTTTAAATCAATGGTTCGCAGGTTTTGTGGCTTGAATCCCTATGGGGCCTCTGAACACACATCGACCTGTATTTTTCACTATGAATGAAGCTATTTGGACCAATAAATCGGGACAGTGCTACACGGCCAAAATCACATCACCAATGTCTCATAAACTGTACAATATTCAATTACGTTAACGTTCACTATACGTGTTGAATAGTATTCAGAGTTGAAGAGAACCACGACAAACTATTGCACCATACTGACAAGTATAACACCATACACAACATTTTGACTAATTTCTTAGAAAATTTAATTAAACCATTTTAAATGAAAACCTTTCTCATTGTTTTAGCATTAACAGCTTTTTCTGTTAAAGGACAAGACCACTCCAAAAACCGTGTTTTCTACATAAGTAAACATTTTTCTGTCAAATGCAATACAAAAATTCTGATGTTTCTAACCCGATCATAACTCTAGTTATTATCCATTAAAGAGGAACACTGGAACCACTTGAATCATCAAATCCTGTGTAC
>JAQQZZ010070376.1:1722-20429 GCA_030265115.1 Mopalia vespertina | reverse complement strand
TTTAATCCCCCCCCCCCCCCCCCCCTTGGCCATCGTCCCTCGTACGGCATTTCCCCCCTTATCCTCCCCAACGACTTGGGTAATCATTCCACACACTGGACACCTCCCCTCAGGACATACCTGTAGATATTTTTTATTTAATTGTCCGGCTGGGATTGTCTTACATGGGAATATGTCTTATGCTGGAGATATCGGGATGACCTGTCATGGGCCGGGTTGCTCGCTGCGCGATTAAATTAAATCAATTATTAGATGACGCTGAAGCTTTATTTCTAATCCGCTATTAGCGTTATAATCTGGTGTAACAGATTATAAGTCTATCGCGCAACTGGCCCCTGACCTGGTCGGACACTTTGTTAATAACTATTCGCCTATGTATCACCCACCATCGCGAGTTGCTAAACTGGATATCAGCTATTTCGGTTGCAACACGTCTGGTAGAAGCACCGCTCCAAATCTGTATAAGTTCAACCAAAAAGATAAAGATTTGTTTTGTTTTTTTGTGCTTCATATATTTGATGGCGCCAAGCCGTGTGTCTAGGTCGGTTCGAAATATAACAAATAAAAAAAACAGTATTTGTGCACCTTGATATAATTATCAGTATTTGTGCACCTTGATATAATTATCAGTATTTGTGCACCTTGATATAATTACAGTATTTGTGCACCTTGATATAATTACAGTATTTGTGCAGCTTGATATAATTACAGTATTTGTACACCTTGATATAATTACAGTATTTGTGCACCTTGATATAATTACAGTATTTGTGCACCTTGATATAATTACAGTATTTGTGCACCTTGATATAATTATCAAAGAATCTTTATTATAAATTTTGAAAGAATTGGTACATGAGGACTATTAATATATTAAACTAAGATACAAAGACCACCTTTTCTAACCATTAATGGTAGAAGGGTTGGTGGTGGAGCCGCTGTGGCTAGTTCATCATGTTACGAAGGGCCCTGCCTCTACATCTAACGACGTTATCAAGAAAAACACTTCGCTCTATTTTTCTCTCAAATATAAAAATGTACGATGACGACAACTTATCTTGGTTTTCTACACCGAAACACATTTTAACGCAGTAAGCAGCAGTCAATGCTGAGACCAGCAAGCATTACACTATGCTTCAGCTATGTGGTATCATGTATGTCTAAGCCGTCGTATTCTTGTAGCCTTCTTTTCTGTCAGATTTGTGTTGTGTTGGGAGTTCCTTGAAGGCTCACCATACTATTTTTGACAATAACATACAATATTGTGTAGTCAAGTCTTCATACCAGCATTCATACCAGCATTCTTTGATCTGATTATCTCTCTGATTGAGCTAGGCTGGTAAAGTTATAAAGAAGCACATGTTTTAGAATACAACACATCCAGCGTTCTGCTGTCTTCAGCATCAACTCGCTTCTACTCTTGTTTACCACTCTGTTTCGCAGAGCATCTTTCTCGATAACTGTCACCACTTAATGAGTTTTACAGGACGTTTTCCCAAGATATTGCCACAGGTTAACTGTCTGTGTACAATGACACACTGACAGCTACAAATAGCTTTTCGATCAGCAGCTTTATGTCTGTGTTTCTCAGCGACATGCAGACTAACTGTATTGTTGTGCAAATAACGAAAATGACAAATAGGCACCTACATCGCTGTCGAAGGTTGCACAGGCTTGTCTGCAAGATATAATAAAGCCTCGTAATTTGGTTTTCTCTATTGTATATCATGTGCAATTTCGTTACTTTAACGCGAGTTTCTGAGCGTCGTTCTCCGCTCTGTAGGCGTACCCCTGTAATTGTTAGAGATTCTATCTGGCCAGTCCTCAGGACTTGTCAGTAAACGTTCCACAGAACGGATATACACACGAAATATCTTTTCTCGTCTGTCTACTGACTGGACATTGTCCTTATAGATATTGATTCCCTAAAACAAAGTAAACTCCCTGGTCACGATAGACAACTGTTGCCTGAGTTCTATCTCCCATGAGAATCAATAAAGCTTGTGAGTAGCCATGTCGGTTTGTCTGTCAACCATCTGCCAGATTAATCTGCCTGGTTTGTCAGCTGATTACCCTATAAGAATGACACATGACTAGTGGAATGACTAGATACCTGATAGCCGATGGTACATCATTCCCTGATTCCATCCATACGCACTGTTTACCTGTTTGTTGATTGCGCTTGATTCTTGCTGCATTTAGTTTCATAATCGATGGCGGTATTCTGAGGCGGACAAAGATTACCAATTAGTCATTATCGGGCAGATCTAATTTCTTCAGCACTTTCCCTTTGTTCGTCATATCATTACGTCTTTTTTTCTATGTGGTAATTTGCTTAACCTACTAGTTCGTCATTTGTACTATAATATATCTTGGTACAAGTAACATTGATTCATTTGCTCTACCGGGTATACTGTTGAAGATGCCGTTATGTCATTTGTTCAAACTGGTTTCCTGGTGAAGATGACGTTATGTCATTTGTTCAATCTGGTATCTTGATGAAGATGCAGTTATGTCATTTGTTCAATCTGGTATACTGGTAAAGATGCCGTTGTGTCATTTGTTCTATCTGGTATTCTGGTGAAGATACCGTTGTGTCATTTGTTCTATCTGGTATTCTGGTGAAGATACCGTTGTGTAATTTTTCTCCCGGATATCCTTGTGAAGATACTGTTATGAATTTTTTTTCCCTTGTACCCTGAGGTAGATACCGTCATGTCATGTGTTCTATCGGATATCCTGAAGGGAACCGTTAGTTCGTTTGCTCAATCTGGTATCCTAGTGAAGATACCGTTGTGTAATTTATTCAGTCTGGTATACAGGTGAAAATGCCGTTATGTCATTTGTCCAATCTGATGTATTGATTAAGAAACTGTAAACTCATTTGTCCTATCTTATATTCTGGTGAAGATACCGATATATCATTTGTTTCCCTTGTATCCTGAGGGAGATACCGTTATGTCATTTGTACTATCGGATATCCTGATAGGTACCGTTAGTCCGTTTGCTCAATCTGGTATCCTGGTGAAGATATCGTTATGTCATTTGTTCAATCTTGTATACTGATGATCATACCGTTAAGTTATTTATTCTAGCTGGTTTCCTGGTGAAGATAGCCTTATGTTGTTTGTTCTGGCAGGTTTCGTTGTCAAGATACCTTTATGTCGCTTGCTCTATGAGACATCCTTGTGAAGACACCGTTAAGTTATTTATTCCGTCTGGTTTCCTGGTGAAGATAACGTCGTTTCTTCAAAAGGGTTTATCCAGAATACAACGTTAAGTCATTTATGCTTGCGGGTTTCCATGTGAAGATATCGTTAAATCGTTTTATAGTTTGTTATAGCATTGAGGTATTGTTGGATCGATTACCAACCATAGAAATTTATATAAAAATACATCCAAAAAACGTTTTAAAAAATCTAGGGCAAACAAAAATGAGGTACACATTTATCTCATCGTTAACCTTTATTAAAATGCAGCAAATTTGAAGTCTCTACGATGAATAGATTTAGAGAAACTTTAACTATATATAATTAAAATTTCGTCAAATACCTCGTTTGTACTATCAGTTATATCGGGGCAGGTAACAATTGATTGGCTGTAGTTGTACCATTTAGCCCTATGTACTACTTGTTATATTTGGTCCTATGTAACACCTGTTATATTGGTGTAGGTTACATTTGATCCTATGTATTACCTGCTATATTGGTCTAAGTTTGTTTGGTCCTACGTATTACCTGTTATATTGGTCTAGGTTACATTTAACCCTATGTATTACCTGTTATATTGGTGAAGGTTACATTTAGGCCTATGTATTACCTGTTATATTGGTGTAGGTTACATTTAGCCCTATGTATTACCTGTTATATTGGTGTAGGTTACATTTAACACTATGTATTACCTGTTATATTGGTGTAGGTTACATTTATCCCTATGTATTACCTGTTATATTGGTGTAGGTTACATTTGATCCTATGTATTACCTGTTATATTGGTCTAGGTTATATTTAGCCCTATGTAACACCTGTTATATTGGTGTAGGTTACATTTAGCCCTATGTATTACCTGTTATATTGGTGTAGGTTACATTTAGCCCTATGTATTACCTGTTATATTGGTCTAGGTTACATTTAGTCCTATGTATTACCTGTTATAGTGGTGTAGGTTACATTTGGTCCTATGAACTACCTGTTATATTGGTGTAGGTTACATTTGATCCTATGTATTACCTGCTATATTGGTCTAGGTTACATTTAGCCCTATGTAACACCTGTTATATTGGTGTAGGTTACATTTAGTCCTACGTATTACCTGTTATATTGGTGTATGTTACACTTAACCCTATGTATTACCTGTTATATTGGTGTAGGTTACATTTAACCCTATGTATTACCTGTTATATTGGTGTAGGTTACATTTAGTCCTATAAACTACCTGTTATATTTGTCTAGGCTAAATTTGGTTCTATGTACTACATGTTATACTGGTGTACTACGTGTGACATTGGTGTAGGTTCCATTTGGTCCTATGTATTACCTGTTATATTTGTGTAAGTTACATTTGGTCCTATGTACCATCTGTTATATTGGTGTAAGTTACATTTGGTCCTATGTACCATCTGTTATATTGGTGTAAGTTACATTTGGTCCTATGTATCATCTGTTATATTGATGTAAGTTACATTTGGTCCTATGTACCATCTGTTATATTGATGTAAGTTACATTTGGTCCTATGTATCATCTGTTATATTGGTGTATGTTACATTTAGTCCTATGTATTACCTGTTATATTGGTGTAGGTTCCATTTGGTAGGTTTGGCCAGGTTTATTTTCAGCAATTAATGTTTGTAGATCTTTTATCCTATTAGATATTTATTGTAGGTAAATTGATGTTTAAAGAGTTCACCAGTTTCTTGTTTACATATCATTTCACCATTGGTGTTGTTATCATGCCTATTTTGTTCGTTTACAGGTCACAATCACAGTTTGGTGAAATTCGATAGCAAAGTACGTGTGTATACTTCTATAAGTTGCCATTTTATTAACATTAACAATGTTGTTTTTTACACCTGTCTTAAGCCTGAATCTGATATAACTCAAATAGCGACATTTCCGTAACACAAAAGTAATTATGTGACTAGGGAGGCCATTGTAAAATAAATTATAAGAATATTCTGTCTTTAATAGCTGTTGCCGAGCTAGCTCAAAAACTTCAAAACAAACCCACTTTAATTTGTCTTTATTTCTGTTTTCTTTTTTAATTTTGCTATATCCATGATCCCACGAATATTCTTAATTACAGAGTTATCCAAACTACATTAATATTATAGAACAATCATTGCGGCTGAATGTGTTGCTATGTTACATTGGTTATTCAATCTAATTACTTCGAGAGTTTTGTATGGTCATATTATACTCATCACCTGCTACAAACAGAAAAACAAATAGTTCACATTCACGTATTCTACTTGTTTTTACCAACATGGCCATTGGTCTGCCTCTGGGGATTGTTCAATTTATACTGATTGTAACCATCGTTACAGTTGATATATATTTCTAAAAAATTAATCACACTGGCGCAGGGCTACACAGCCGTCACTGCTTATTACGTAATGAACTGATAGACAATACACCCATAATAGGATTGTTATATACATGTATTAAGCTTGGATTAATAATATCAACTTCGCTGTCTATGACATTAACGTGTCTGTTCATAAAATGACGGTATAGACAATCTGCTATGTTCGTCCAGAGTAGCCTACTTAAAGTCTAACGTCCTTGGCTTAATCCCTGTGAGAAAAACCACTGGTGGTAGATTTGTATTGAACCATTAAAAGAATTCCAGAAAGGTTTAGCACACTCTATGTGTCGTCATTGCCTCCATCAGAAAACAATTGTAAGAGTGTTTATTTGACCGAGAAACTACCCACAGTGTCTAAGTAGAAATCGGGGTGCAGCGTTTTCCGCACATTTTCTGTAACTTCCATTCTACGTATAGTTAAGTTGCAGCTTCACATCCCATGCAGTAAAAGGCTCCAAACAAAGCCTTTACCGTGTACTTGGTAATGGCCAAGTGGCACTTATAGATGAAGTTCCAATTTGTTACACTATTTGAAATCGTGGATAGCTCTATTTGTCGAAGTTCGTACTCTATCCACGCTGGCTCACGGGATAGAAACTTCTTAATGTAAGAGGCCAGTTATAACAAGATAATTAAATCCAATAGTTTAGTTTGGTAGAGAGGCCTTCACATATGTTAAAAGTTGTATTCTATTCTTTGGATAGAACCTAGCGCAGTCCCTTCGATAAATCCTTCTAGGCAGCTCCCGGCCTCAAAATCGGGTACATAGGTGCCTAGCGGCATAAGGTCTCGGTAACAGTCATTTCCGATACTTTGTAGTGGGTATTTCACATAAACCAGCCATCAATATCCAGAAATTAGCTTTTCATTTCAAACACTTCGATATTTTCGCTCTTCGCGCATGCGCGTTATAACCGAGAATATTAATCTCCTGCGAAGGAGTTATGTTTCGTTTCGTATTTTCGGTTATAACGCGCATGCGCGAAGAGCGAAAATGTCGAACTGTTTGAAATGAAAAGCTAATTTCTGGATATTTATGGCTGTTTTATGTGAAATACTCACGACAAGTATCGAAAATGACTGTTATGCCACTAGTCACCTATGCACCCGATTTCGAGGCCGTGAGCTGCCTAGAAGGATTAATCGAAGGGGCTGCACTAGCTAGGTTCCTTCCAGAGTAATGATGCATCCCGTTATGACGTTGATACCTGACATATAACATTGCCAAAATAAAATGGGGAAGGTAAGACGTCATTTAGAGCTAGGCTTTACCCACGTTTCAACTAACACATGTAAATATTATAAAATAGAATAGGCCTAGTTGAGGTGGTGCGCCATAATAAAAATAAAATAACCTAACATATTTCGTAAACTCCCAATCAAAGAAACAAATCTTACATATTTCCAGCTAGATCGCCTGAAATGTATAATATAACTTATTTATAATTATATTCCAAAGATTAAGAAAACCTGCAAACTTGATTACAATGTCCGTGAATCATTACCAGCCACTGGTGAGCGCATGTCCTCGTGGCTTATTTGTTTATCACGTGAATCATGACCAGTCGTTGGTGAGCGCATGTCCTCCTGGCATGATGCGTTGATTACGTGAATCATGACCAGCAATTGGTGAGCGCATGTCATCGTGGCATAATGCGTTTATTACGGGAATCATGACCAGCAATTGATGAGCGCATGTCTTCGTGGCTTGATTACGTGATTCATTTATTTTGTTTATTAATGCTTTCTTTTAGCAAACAACTATTTCATATTAAAGCTTTAGTTTCAATTCTAACTAATGTCAGCTGCCATTTACACGTTGAACTTACAGGTGTGTTATGTTCAGTCCGTTGATATTACAACACTCTGTCAGTAGTTATATATGTATTGTGTTTTAGTGTGAACACTCTTCAATTTCCATGTGCAACGTACCAGGAAAAATATGCCGCAATTTAATATGTTTCACCATGCAAAAATATCATATTCCATTAACGCAAATTAATACTAAATCCCCATAGCCCCTATATAACTGATATATTCATGTCTCCAGTATTATTATCAGATCTTTGATGATTCTATTGAGTCACAATCTGTAAATGTACAGATAATTATACTAAAACATATTATCATTATGTAGTGCTTAGAGAAAAGCATTTCGCAACCAAAAATATTGCTTACGTTAAAGTATCTAGTCCGACGGACAGCTTTGTTTTTTTGCATACGTATTGAATAAATCGATACATAATTCCATTCGCACCACAATGAGCTGACTCTACTCCCATGTGAATAGACATGTGGCATTAACAGAGCCAGGTGACCAAGCATCTATATACATCCGGTTAACACCATTCATATTGAATATTCCTAATGTGGATAATAATGTGTAAACTGTCTACAGCATGCAGTAACAAACTTGGGGCGGGTCACGTGGACCACATATTGCGTCAGACGCCGCTGTGAGCACTAAAACCTGAACTCCAGTTGTAGGTAGATATGACTGCATGGCACGTGGTACAAAGACGATTAAACGAGTTATTTTACTAATTGACACATTTTAAGGAATTTACAATGGATTGCTAGCAGGATGAAGCAGGTGAAAATTGGCACTTGTTCTTATAGACTGTTAACAGAACCGAAAAAAATGTTTACGATCTGAATTTCAATTGATGACAAATACATCTTGCTCCCTAAGAGATTTTTTTTCACAATATCACTGTATCTTCATTTTTATACAAAAACTTGACTTTAGGGAGACATCTGAACTACTAAAATTTGACGTTGCTCCATATTGGACTTTAAAAAACAGTATATAGTTGAGATCTCGTGGACAGTATAGTTGTTCGTATAACGTGGCGTCTCACGTTAAGTGATAGAGGCAAATGGTAAGGTTATGTACAGCTGTTTGTTGTTTTTGTTGTTATTGTCGTTTTTAGTGTGATTCACGAGCCAATGTGTATACAATATGAAGTAGGCCTACATCTGGCCAAAAATGAAAGCGAAAGTCAGTCAGTGCTACTCTATCCTTTTTATAACTATCCCGCTACAATACACTGGAACCAAATCTTTATTTCTAACCTTCACGCTCTCTTCCATTCAACTAGATCCATTGTTCAATTATTTATTTTACATCTATGCCTTTATACAATCTTCAGATACCCTGCATCGATTTTATTCTCCTTTACTTGATAACTGTGGCTTTTATTATCAACCTGTACACATTGCGATTGTCATAGAATTTCGATTTATCCAACCTATACGGGGTGAGTGGTAGGATACTCAGAGTAACCAGCTAGAAGTGGTGATGTCATCATTTAACCCATTTTAAGTGTGATTTTTAGATGCATAATATACCAGCACTTTTGTGTATTCCAGTGTCATCGTGAACCACATCTTAGAATGTTTCTTGAAAATCGAATGATCAGATTAACAAGGGAGCTGATAGTTGTTTCCTGAACTTGCTCCACCAATGGGAATTGAAGGGGTAACCTTAAAGTCAAAGATCGTCGATTGGACACATCTCAGCTCTCGGGTCAAGGTCGTTGTTTATCAGACTATACTGGCGAGTATTTGGTTTAAATGAGTATAAGTGTTGCTTTAGAGATTTGCGGTACAGGATCGCTGACATGCGCAGTCCTGATCTTTAAAATAGTGTATACATGTTAAGGGTCAAAACCATTCCGAATGCCAATTTTAAAAGATAGCATAGAATGCATAGCGCCGATCTACAAAGACAATCAACTTTGGTTTAACATGCACTGAATACTTTTCATCTTACCAGTTTGGGATTAAGAACTGAAAACAATGAAAGTAGTTTAAAACCTTTTATTGTTGACGTTAAACCAAGATCCCCAAAATAAGACAACCAAACACAGTATAAGTAGCTATAAGGTGTCATCGGACACTTTTTTTTCTCATAAGGCAGAAGACAGTAACTTTTCGTAATCGATTGCAATCAGCGGGCTTAACATCCATAATGACTTGATGGAGAATTTGATCTTCCGCTTTTATTCTGGCAAAATATTTCTATTAAGTAATCCTTACCTTAGCAATGTTCTTCGACCATAGACTGTTGTAGAACTATGACCAACAGGAGAATTGTGAAATTGCACAAATCCGTTGATTTCAGCCTTATGCACCAATGATAAAATAACTTCATTCAGTTAAATTCGAGTTTCGGCCAGCACAAGCTAAGTACACATTGTATCGACAGCATTGTTTTAATTTCTGAATTAACTCTAATGACGTGTACAAGTCGTAGCAGTATGAATGTGTTGATAGAAACTGATTATGAATGACAATGACTGTAAGCCTTGGAGATTTGTGAGAATCAATTAATTAATTTATCAGTTCATATGCGACTCTGGTAGGGAGTTTAGGTATTGACAGTTTGAATTTGTACACTTAAAAACTTTTAGAGACAGCATTAAAAGTGATGATATCGCGATCCAGTGAATGAAAAGGAGGAGAAAGCTTCATCATATAATTCAGACACTGCCTGTATTGTCTGAGTGGGTATTTTATCGTCAACTTATCCAACCTAGTATCTATGTGAATAGGCCTACAGCTCTCTGTTGATGATGTTGGTCGCCTTCCTCACTAGTGTTATTGGTGTATATAGTGCTCTCAGCTATCAGCTTTCTAACAGCCAATCTCTGGTGGCATCTTTGTTCTGCTTTCGGGGATTCTCCTTCATTCTTTGGCATAGTAAGTACCTCAACCATTGGGCTGGTACGCCGTCATATCAGTGACGTAACCTTAAGTACGGCGTTAAACCAAATCAATCAAACACACAAACTCGTGTATGGAACAATATTTGAATCTTTGAAATTGTTTAGTATGCATACAGTATTATGAGGATGCAGAATCTTTGAAAAGACCGATCTGTCCGCCTGTATATAGTATGTACAGCCGCAAGCGGTAAATTAGCTTGTGAATGGTCAATAAAGATATTGCTTTGAACTCTTGCTGACACTGGGTGATTTCCTATTGAGGTGGAATTGGTAATCATGTCATTGTTCTGAAGACAACAATAGTTGTTGAATAGCAGGGCTAATTGTTGAATGATTGTATGGGATGGTACTTCAGGTATGTGCAACTCTAATGGATAACCAAGCAGCAACACTATAATTGTTGGTACCATGAATGATGACAGGCTTCGTACCAGGGCAGTGCTGGCCGCGTTCGTGCCACGGCAGTGATGGCAATGTTGGTACCCTGGTAGTGATCATATCATGGCAGGAATGGCAGCGGTTGTACCAAAGTATAGTGGTGGCCGCGTTCGTACGATGGTAGTGATGGCAATGTTGGAACCCTGGTAGTGATCGTATGATGGCAGCAATGGTAAGCTTTTTCCTCAATTATCTCCACTTCATTACAGTCTGAGAGTATGGTTGTGACTGCAGACTTCAGTGCAGTCGGAGAGTATTGCTTTGAGTTCAGACTTCATTACAGTCTGAGAGAATGGTTTTGAGTTCACACTGCATTACAGTCTGAAATTATGGTTTTGAGTTCAGAATACATTACAGTCTGAGAGTATGATTGTGACTGCAGACTTGAGTGCAGCCTGGGAGTATGGCTTTTGAGTTCAGACTTCATTATAGTTTGAGAGTATGGTTTTTGAGTTCAGACTTCAGTGAAACCGTGGAGTGTGGGTTCAGCATTAAGTACGGGGCATGCAGTCCACATTGTCCGTTATAATCTAAGTTCAATATTTTATCTGGATTCCCTTAGACTGTTTCAAGTTAAAAACAAATTTGTATTCCACTTAAGCCCCGGTATTAACAGATTGCCATTTCGTGTGTGATTCAGAGGGTCGTTGTCTCAGTCTACACATCTTCTACTTGGGCCTTCTTTGGCTAAGGGCAGTTTGTTTGGGGAGTAGCAATGCTGTCTCTACTTAACACTGAAGCATTTTCCAACATTATCAATACACTTCACATTCTATGATTCTGCTAGTGTCAATTATTGTTGAAACAATTGCCGTCATATAAGTGAAATACCTTTAAGTACGGCGTAGAACATCAATCGATCAAACAATCGTGTCGAGCCAAACTTCAAACACATATGTTTTACTCTCTGCATATATGAGAGCTTTATCTGGATATCTGGGTCAAGGAAGGAACATAATGTGTGTATGGTAGAGCTTCGCTGATTGGGCTATAGCAGGAATCCGAAATTAAGCTTGGTAAATCGATGTTTAACACAGACATATTAAAAAGTGTATGTATAAATGTAAAGTGTGCTGATGATGCGATTGCAAAGTTTTCAAAGTTTATGTCTTTCAAGACGATGCAGTGTCTCCAAATATGGCAAACACTGAGTACATCGTGGTTGGCAACATAACAGTTAACAGAAGGGCATGAATAGACGCTGTGTTAATTAAGAGAGTACATTGGTCTACAAGGATACGTTTGAACCAGTAAAGGTTAACCCTGTCTGGCATTTGAATAATTCATGAGCGGGACAATGTATTGTAGGTTGCGTCCCTCCCGTGTCACAAATTAGCGACAGACCTTATGCAAAAGCTTCCTTTAGATTTAATTAAACTGGGCAGTATTCTATATGACAAAGCATTGGTGCATATACAGACAATTTATCAGCTAATTTATAGTTTTAGTTCTTAGTTTTAATTAAGGGATCGAATTACGTAGGCGCCTTTATCTATAGGATTATACCGACATGTAGACGCATAATCATAAACGAATACAAAAAAGCAAATCATTAATTAGCTCCCAGTTGTGTTCTTCTGTAAAGTTCTTCGTAAAGTGAAATGGCAGATCGCTTTGAAGAGAATCGAAATGTAAGAGCATTTTAAAACATCGTATGTATTGTATACATATTTTGTTTCAACTTTCAAAGAATTATTTTCCACAGTCCAATCAATATTTTATTTTCTGTCTTACAGGTAACTGAACGGGAAAGAGAATAGAGAACAGAACATGACCTGGTCGAGTCGAGGTTTTGACTTAGCTTCAGGCAACAGTTGACAGGCACGATGAGTTTTTTCGTCCCAAGCGTTCATCTTGGGCGATCTCGACCGTCTGACCCAGACGATCCATTTGCAGGAAGATTACCGTTTGGGGCAAGCAGACGTCGACCAAAGAGGAAAAAAACTCCAATACCTTGGACGTGCAGAATTCCTTATATGTGCCGCATATTAATGGTGTCTTTGACAGGTTTTCTAGTTCTCATATCAGGAGTGACAATGAGTGTTTTCGGATACTACCCGGGTTATTTTGCAGGTGAAAGTGCTCTTAATGGAACTAACGTGAATGTGGTGCAAAATAAATTAATGTATTATCACATACGGAATTTAGCATTTGTGGGCCCAATTCTGATGGGAACTGGTTGTTTTGCCATGATTGTAGCAGGCGTTATATATTTTGAATTCAGAGATAAATATTTCAGGGATTTACCACAAGATGAAATCAAAACTATGACTAAACAGGACGCCCGCAATTTACTGGTTGATCAGTTTCGCTATAACTATTTTCGAGGGATACCAATTCCACCACTGGAATCTGACGAAGAAGTTTCAACAACCCAGAAAGAAGCCCAGGTCAATGAAAAATTAGGGGAGTTTCAAAAAGTTCCCAACATTCGGAAAGGTAGTTCTATCAGCGTGGGAAACTCCCTGGCGCCGATGGTCTCTCGCGGACTCTCCGATCTACAAAGAGCCCATTCAACATCCACTATTCCAAATATGCATCCTACTGTGATCTTATCTCCTCTTAATCTGTTCCATAATAACAGCCCTTGTAACACACCTTCTGTTGGTGAAATAAATGGATCTGCTCCCGACAAAGGTTCGTTGGTTAATATGTTTCGCCTGGCGCCATCATCTTTGTCTGGTCGGACATCCACCACTGGTGTAGAGAACCCGGCTTATTTGAGTGATAATGATTCCGAAGAGAGTCAGTCTGATCACAGTCCATCAGATACAAAACGAACGTCTTTATGTCAATCAAAATATTTGAGTGGATCTCCTTCTCCAAAAGAGGGACGTTTTACATCTGTCATCGTTCATGCAGCTTCAATACATTTCCCTCCAGATCACCCAGATTTTTGTGATGACAATGGTTTACAGAAGAGTTCCGGGGGCGCAACCGCTGTAGATCATGCTGCCTACAAGTCATGTCCATCATTCAAAGAAGTTGTCTGTAAATCTGTTACTAGTTCTCAGGAAATGACAAACACAGACAGAAAGAGGCGCCATAGGAGCCTAAAGATTAACAAGAGTTGTCATAAAAAGAAAATCAAAAATCGAAAAACCTCTTCCTATGGTGACATTCTATCCTCCACAAATCGCCAGCGACGCTCTGATATACCAAAATCTAATGGTGAAATCGCTGGGTCTTCACACGGGGGATTGTCACAGTGTGAAGATTGTGTATTCAGTATTGGCAGTTTGTTACAAAAGGAGCAGCGTCTTGCACCAAGTGATCTGGGATCTCAACAAATAAATATTGTTGAAAATACAGTTTCAAACACAGACCCAATCTCAAGTAACACAGAAGAAACAGAATTAACAAGTATTCAATGTTCTTCTCTGGCGAATGACATTGTATCGGTTGATTCTGGATTCCCACAGCACGGTACAAAGTGCCATATAAGCACACATGAACACGCCAGAAGTAACATTAACTCAGATCATACGTTGTGCTAAAATAGTTTTGCTAGTTATTCAACATTTGAAGAGCCAGAATGTGAGTACTGGCGTATGACTCATTAACCGTGAGACAAAAAAATATCATCCTAATAAAAACAAAAACAGGTGAAATACTCAAATAATATACTCATCATATGATGAGACCCAATTTCAGTACTGGCTTGAGAGAGTATTTAAACGAAAGCAAAACTGTCTGAAATCGAATGTGTCTCTGTATATAGCGTGATATTTTCTATACTTAACATACGGGAAACTCAGCTGTGTAAAACACAATGGAATTGTATTCATATAGCCCTAATATAGCACAAAGAAATATTTCTTGTGTAATTTCTCACTCCAAGTTCGAGTTGATTTACTGCCTTCCGAACTAGCCCTCATATCATGTGCGATGTATACGAAGATCTTAAATATTTGAAACTGAAATTTACTAAGTATAATTTATATGATGATTGCAATGCGGACCTTTAAACTGACAGAAACATGTTAAATATGTGTTCAAGAACATTAAAGTTCAAAAGTAAACAGGTTTATGAGAAATATCCTTGCGCTGTGCAATCCCTGTACAATTTGAACGTGTTTTGTGTAACGCTAGTGTACATGTATTACGCTAGCACGATAAACAACGAATTTTTGCTATTCTAACAGCAGACAAATAGTGCATCTTATCAAATTGTCTTGGAAAGTAATTCTGCCTTCTCCTGGATTGCATTTGGAAGTACAATGCATTTTCAACTCTGTGATAACGAATCGAGGCCGATGTAAATAAGAAATTAACTATGGCCAATGTTTTCTACAAACTCCATGTTGATCACTTTGCTTGTGTATTGAAGATGTTCATTAAATGTTTTGAATACAAATTGTTGTTACCACGAAAAGAATCAGCGTTGTGTCATGTCTTAATTAGAAGATATACCGAAATATTATGTACATGTTATTCTCTATATCTGCGTGCATAACCATAATTGATAATTGTGTCTGTGAATTAATCAGAACGCTTACATAAAGCAGGGAAAGGTTAATTACGGACCATAACAAAAGCACGAGTGAAACAACTTACCCAAGGTTTGTATGTGTGTAAGTCACCATTAGCGATGAAGTCCGCTATTATCGATTTGATTTGACAAAGCTAGCAAAACAATGAAGCACAATGACAGTGGCCGGGGCAGCCGAAAAGAACAGTACAATGCTCACACTCTGTACGTCATGTCTAATTGTTTACCACCTAAAATATTAATTCTGGCAACGAACATAAACAATACGGACACATTGTATGACATTTACATGGTTCAAATCGTAGCGAATTCATAACACTGGTCCATAACAGAATACGACAACAATGTAGTCCTATTAAAACTTAGTTCATCTATGTACCATTGCTTTGAATTTCTGTAGAGCTGGTTATGTAAACAGTTTAAAGTAGGGAAATGTATAAATCATGGGTCGAGTTTTAGATTTGTAAGTCTATTTGTCAACAAGGCGAATAAAGCAGGTACGTTAACCATGATTGAGACAATCGTATTTCTGAACTATGCTACTAGACCACAATTTAGACATGCGTACTGAACGTTTGCAAAGTGACCATTCATTGGCTAGTTTTCAATAAGCTTTTATCAAATATAGGGAATACTGCACAAAAGTATTTCGATGTATTGGAGTTTGTAACTAGAAGAAATTGTCTCAATTAAGCAAGAATGTGTTTGCTTTATATTAGTATATCGGCTCCCAGTACTTACCTATAGATACAGTTTGGTACATGACTGCCATAAAAGGCCCAACAGTAAAAAGGCTATACGTATGTCCCGTGAGCAAACGCCTTCTATTTTTAATTATCTAAACCACTGCCCTCTGGCTAAAGGCAGTTTATTTGAAAAAATAGTAATACTGTCTTAACTTAGCACTGGAGGAATATTTATCTCCAACATTTTGAAATCGCTTCACATCTTGATTGTGCTAGTATCAATTATTGTTGGAATACACAGCCGCCATATAAGTGAAATACCATTAAGCACGACGTAAAACTCCAATCAATCAATCAATCTAAACCACTGCCTCTACGAAGGTGTATTGATTTATATTACTGTGCATGCAAGCTCGAAAGGTCGTACACAAGGCTGATAGTTTGTCTTAAACTAAAAGAACCGAATTAACCGAATTACTGTCGTTCGTCGTTTCTGATAAAATTAAATATTCTGGAATGCATGATAAACTGTCATTTCACCATACAATTATCAACACTATATCACTGGTCTAACATCAGTTAACAGACCATCTTGCTTGTTTGTATCACCTACATGAGCTACATAGGACAAACATGTCGCACATTATATTTCAGCTAATTTTAACAATGAAAATTATTGGAAAACGCCACTAATTTGATCATCATCAAGGCCCTTTAACTTTTCTCATAGATGCCTTTAGCCTTATCACTTATTATATTTCAATGGCCAGTGCTTCATTAATTGCAAATTTTCCATCGGAATATAATGCAAGTTTGTCGGTGTTTCATATTCACCATACAAGCCTACACAAAAAGACGAAACTATAGCTGAGTAGTTAGTAAATCCCCCACTAAAAGAGTCGTTCTGACGAAATTTGCTCACAGTTCGGGTTGAATCACCTTCTCCTACAAAATAACAATAATGGAAAAAATATTTGCAATCAGAATTTGGTCAAATGTTTTCCTTTATCCCAACGGGAAGAAAATACTTTTTAATATCTGTGAATTTGTTGTCAAGTTATCTTTTTCTCATAATAGAATATATCAAATGCGTAATAGCAGCCATGTTGGCGAGTTTTATTTTGTTGGAACACTTATGTGTTATAAAATATGTTATAATTGCCATACTGATCACAGATCTATTCAGTGACAATAGGCATTGCAAGTGGTGAGAGCTGTATTCCAAATTAACGTAAGTGGGTTAAACTAGTTTTACGTGCACATACAGTTAGTATGAACATTGTAAAATTAATGAAAGGTGAACGTACTGTTTCGCGGAATTTTCCAACCATTTTCTTGACAGTGGATAGCGGCATTAAGTTTGTTAAGTTAAAAGGTTCATATGTTGTAAAGTTGTAGTGTTCACACAAAATTACGCTATGGTGGTCATATTGTTTAGCGAAATTTGGTGAAATGCAATCCCATTCTACGTTTCAACAGTGGGGTCCGACATTCCAAGTTTTGAATTACAACATAATTCACACGTAAATGATCGTATTCACAACAAACACACCTGTGATTAGTCTGTGAATACTGTAAAATTACACAAGGACGGCCATATTGTTTTGCGGAATTTGGTGAAATGCAATTTTATTCGGCCTCCTAAAATGATGGTGCTACGTTGCAAGTTTGAAATAAACTTATTTTTCAAATTATCCCGTTCTCAACAAATACGGACGTTAATAGTATACAAATAACACAATGACGGCGATACTGTCTGTGGAATTTGGAAAAATGTGAACCGATTTGTTTTTTAATAGGAGAAAGCTATTTTCCAAATATGATGAAAATCCGTGAATGTGCCATTCCATCCATTGTCTTAGCATGAGGAAGCTAAATGCCAAGTTTGATCTCATCAGTATCTATCTGAGACTATTATCTTTTCCTTGGTTCCATCGATGTTTAGCGATGCCAAATAACAGACGTGATACGTCATGCTACACACGAAACTGTTGACGTATTGTCTTGTTGTAAATCGCTTTCCTATTTATTTCATGCTTTGTTTCAATATTGTCATACCATTGATTTTGATCACGTATGTTAGAATAAATAGCGTAATACTTAAGAACTGACTATTTCCGAACAATTGCGTCTCAATCTTTGTGGTCTGACTATGATTTGGGCACACACTAAGAAGAACTTCTACGGTGATTTAGACATACGTGTTTCACAATCAATGTCTGATAGATGGGACAATAAGTTAGACACGTGTTTCAAACCATCTCTGTTGTGACTATCATTTAGACAAATATTCCAGAACACCTGTAAGGTTACCACATTCTCACTAGATCAAGTATTTCACAACACCCCATGGTTAGAACACGTATGTACATGTATCAACATATCATGGTTAGAACAGCCTGTTTAAACAATGAGGTAGTCGGTGGCCGCCACCAATCGATAACCTGCCTGATTAAACAATCAGGTAGTCAGTGATTGCCACCAATCGATAATCAGCCTGGTTAAACAACAAGGTAGTCAGTGATTGCCACCAATCGATAACCCGCCTGATTAAACAACCAGGTAGTCAGTGATCGCTATAAATCGATAACCCGCCTGATTAAACAACCAAGTAGTCAATGATTGCCACCAATCGATAATCAGCCTGGTTAAACAACAAGGTAGTCAGTGATTGCCACCAATCGATAACCAGCCTGATTTAACAACCAGGTAGTCAGTGATCGCCACCAATCGATAACCAGCCTGATTAAACAACCAGGTAGTCAGTGATCGCCACC
>JAQQZZ010070365.1:0-21977 GCA_030265115.1 Mopalia vespertina | reverse complement strand
ATTCTTTGGGGGAAAACTTTTCAAACTCATTTATCTCCTCTCTTCATCTTACAAAAAAGAGCATTACGCGTAATTACCTCGTCACATAAACGCACGCATACTAAACCACTTTTTGAACGTTTCCAAATTCTACCCTTATGTCAATCAGTTATTTTTTCAAGCCTTATATTTGTGCATAAATATTTCTACCGCCCGTATGATATTCCTACTTCTTTTCAATATTATTTTACTAGGCAGACGGATATTCATCATTATCAAACTAGAGGCTACAATTTTAACTTTCAGATTCCATTATTTAAGTCTAATTTATCATTAAATACATTAAAAATATCTGGGCCTCGCGAATGGAATAAACTTCCCTTGAACCTAAAGTCTATTCAGTCAGCATCATTATTTTAAAAAAAGTTACGTTATTACCTATTACATATTATTTAATGTAACATGTCTGAGGGTGTTGGGAGGTGGTGTGTGCGTGTGTGGTTAGTGTGGGCTTGTTTAGTTTTAACTTTATATTATTAAATATGTACATTATTATCAACACCAATTATATTCTATTAAATAAGGCCCATTTAATTTAATTTATTACACACAAAATGGGATAGAGCAAGCCCCTTGGGGTTTTATTCCCACCTATTATATCTTTGTTTAATTATATTTGTATACTATTATATTATAATGTTTATGGTGAATAATCAAATCAAATCAAATATTGCAAACACTAAGTGAGACATGCATGCTTAGGGATTGTATATTTGTCAATATAAAATTGGTACATAGATGTATTTTATCCTATATTTCGCGTGTTTTATAGTACCTAAATTAAGATAATGATAACGAAGAGATATTTTCAAAACCAGAAAACAAAACCACCAATGGAATTGATAAGCACACATTTAGTCAACTGAGTACAGTCAAGAAAGAGTTTTTACCCTTCATATAACATTAACAAAAGTATATGAAAAGACGATACACAAAAACGCAGACCTATGTTAGATTCAAACTTCGAACTCAAAGCATTACATTCATTGTAAACGTACTTTTGAATTTGGAAATGGAACAGTTTAATTTGCACAAAGAACACCCCATTGATTCAGAACTGGTGAGTTGTAAAACATGCATTGTTGTGATGTAAATGGTGTGTGTAAATGTACAAACAAATCTGTACATCTGTAGTATAGTTTTCTTTTTTATTCTTCTACAATTGGTTTAATGTAGCTCTGACTTTCCTAGCCTAGTGAAAAACGTAAAATATCTGTAGGAATAACCTGTGTTATGAAGTTAATATTTGTGTTTACAGTTCCTCCTGTGTAGTGTTATTAGAGCTGTGTCTGCTAAGCCGATATCACTTTTCCTTGAGGCATATCCTATCTGTTGATTTCTCAAAAGCGATACGTGTCTAAGTCCGTTTAACCGTAGGCATATGTCAAACACGGCTGAAGATTATCACGGGAACAGGATAATTATAGTGTCACATCCATATTTCCGCTGTTGTTTTTAGTGGAATCTGTACAAAATGTCTATACAATAGTACTATATCTAATTGTAGTATTTTAAAAACAGTAAGTTTGTCTCAATAATCTGGCATTCAGGAGTACATTAACTACAACAAATTGTAAGAAAAGACGCCCTTAAAACCTTCGCTTTTTGATATTATTGTTTTGGGGTTCACCACAGCCATAATGACACTATATTATGACGAATGCTGGTATATAGGTAATATTTGAACAGCGACTAGGTTTTTTTCTTGTCTTAGATGATCTTATCAAAAATTATTTCCAAGGTTTGTTTGGTCTAAAGGTAAGATGTCAGTTTTTCATGGTCAAACTCAAAAGCTTTTGGCCCAATAATTATAAATAATTGTTTTTTAGTTTTATAAAATGTTGTGAATTAGATAAACTATACTTGTGACTTATACAGTTATACTAGCAAGGAATACAAATCATAGCTCAAAAATGCTCAACACATTTGATGCTAACTAGCTGGCCCCTACAATTCTTTGAAGTTATGTACATTCTATTTGAAATTAGCATACATGGACGAAAAGGTTTTATTTTGTCAAAATGCTATCTCGGCCAAATAAATCTTGCTAACGTTCTTGACCAAATCTTTCTTGGTAGCCAGTTTTAGAAGGCATATGTTTTGGTCAAAGTGATGCCTAAATCAAATTGGACATTTTAAAAAGTTTTTTCTTGATTGGGATCGAGGAAGTGATCAGAATTATTTTTGGTGGAAATGTTATCCGAAGATAATAATTCTTGGCTACTCTCTTGTGTTTTTCTTGGTCGCTATTATTCATAGAATTAAGTCATTTAATATAATGTGTAATATTGTAAATTGTGTAAACGGTCAATATATGTTCCTTGCTTTCATCATTGATTAGACCAGTATACTCTTTGACAGGTTGACATGTACACGATGACATTAAGATTCTGCTCACAAGCATTATCAATTCTGTCCAATAAAGACTTTACCCCTATCTATATCTCTGATAAGAGGATCAGGAGACGAAACTATAAAACATGTCGGTTAATCAACACACATTGGTTCATTTTGATTGACGCGTATCACAACAAATGACCTTGTCTTCTTAAATATAGTGGTGGTTGAGTTATTAGATATATAGCTATTCATTTTATTGATGCTAAGCACGTTGCCGAAGCCAAATTCAAAGCTAGCTCATACATGTCCAATGGACTTTTCTCCATTAACCTCACTTTGAGCATATAAACAGCCTTGAGCAGCACGGATGAGCGCTATACAACTTTCAACACGAACGGGACATATCTTAATTTTTAACCATTTTAAATAAGCAATATATTTAAGTTTCTAATTTCCTGTTAATTCCCGAAAACGATTCTCCAGCCTCTTGGTCGCTGTCAAAAGAGATATATTGATTTGACAGAAATTACCGTGTTAAATCAAATGTCCAATCGTGAGATTTTAAATTAACCGAATGGCAGAATATTGTTGTTGCATCATATTCCGAACACTATATCAACATCATACATCAACAGAGACAAGTCAATAACTTAAGATCAACCACTTGAAACTCAAATGCTGACGAGTTTTATCATACTACGCCGTTATAGGGAATATTCCAAACTTTAGTAAAGTATTAAAAAGTCAAATCAACTTTCGTAAATGCCATGGAATAAATAGAAACACGCAACACTCAACATAAATGCGGTTTCTGTGTAAAGCTAACTCTTTGACAGCAAGTCACCAACCTATATGATCGGTGCACATCGTCGAACCACGACTTCTCTCTCTTACGAAAGTACCAGGGTTCGTATTCATAAAGCTACTTAAGTATTTCTTAAAGTTAAACACCTAAACACTATTTTGCTTAAGTTTGTTTGATCTTAAATGAAAGATTATCAGTCCAATTTATACAATGTCAACTTAATTATTTCACATTTGACTTTTTTCATGATCAAATGACAGACTGACATTTGTCTAAACACTTAAGTAGCTTTATGAATACGGGCCCAGAGCAACAGGAAGCACCCTCCCAACACTCTGCTAGTCCGTCTTTGAGATCCCCGCGTTATAAAAAGCAAACTCCAGTAACTATACCGTGGTTTCTTTCCAATAAGTGTCGGCAATACATAGTTGTTACTTAAGTGAAATGTCGTTACATATGAACCAAAGCCCTAATCAATTGCGATTGCACGATGTATGTGACAGGATGCGTTTCTAGCATCTATAGTTTGACACGATCTGTAATCTTATCACAGCATCATATTAGTTATTTTCTCGACAGTGTAGTGTTTGTCCCTACCACTTAATAATGACGGCTCCATATGTTATCTATGAATACCCATGACATAATGTATGCTCCCCGACATCCGGGACTTAGTTGTTAGAATGCACGAATTTGAATAAGGAGATGTGCCACTTTATATCTAATCATGTATCGCAGTATACCGCACACTACAACCGGTATTAGTCCTGCGGAATTACTTTCTGGACGGAAAATTAGAACAAAACTGCCACAGTTACACGAGTTTACTGTAGATGATACAGAACTGCGAGATCGCGAAATGTAACGCATGTTAAAAGATTGTACCCAAGAATGTCATTGATGTACCGAGTGACTCTTTTGAAAAAAAAAACCCCATCTAATGTCATTCCTCAAAAGGAAAATTATATGTCAGTCGCTCGGCCTGATAGACTGCGTAAAGTACCATCTAAACTTCAAGATTATGTCATTGGTCATATTAATTATAAATGATAAATGTTTCGGATATGACATAATGAGGTAAACTTTAAAAGACTAGTTCACTTTAATTTGTTAAAGTAAATTGCGTTTTATGTGAAAGTAAAATGTTCATTGACATGTAGCCTTAAAGTTTTATGATGTATAAATATGGATATCATATTAATGGAAATATGCTTTTGTTTTATCTGACGTTCGAAAATGTGTTTAATTTTCGAAATGGTTAATAATTTCATTGTTGTTCAAGTACAAGTTTGAGTTTTGTTCTAAAAGTTTAAAGGATGAAACAAATCTGAATTTATCTGATATATGCTGTATACATGAAGGTTTTGTCTAAACAAAGGAAGGAATGTAGTGTTTGTTCCTAGCATTTAATAATGACTGCTCCCTATGTTATCTATGAATATGCATGACATAATGTATGCTCCCCGACATCCGGGTCTTAGTTGTTAGAATGCACGAGGTAGAATACAGGAGATGTGCAACCTTCAATGATGGTGTTTGACTTTGTTAATCTGGTTTAACACAATAGTATTTATGAATAAGTGCTATAGACACTGCCGTCTTATATATATGTATATCATCAAAACTGGCTATGGGGCAATTGGTTTGACCCATCAGAATATTTCAAGACACATATGCTATTGGTTACCTCAATCCGCATCCTGTATAGAATAGCAAATGATGCTAAATATGATAGACTGCCATGGCATATATTGTTCCCGTTATTTTATATTGATGGCTTTCCTGAATACACTAATTAACATTTGACCATCAGACAGATACGGCTAGTTATGGGTATGCAATTGATATGCTCCAAAGGCAGATTACTGTATTTACATAAGAGTGTGGACACAAAAGTTGGTCATTCTCTTGCAATGAATTGCTCATCAATCACCGACGTTAACCCAATACGAAGGTCTAGAAAACTGGATGTAATTCAAGGACAGACGCATGTGAACACAGATTATACTATAACAAATATGTCTTTAACAATCGACAAGTAGTTTACGACTTATTCCCGTTTTACTCTCATTTAAACATGACACAATTAGTTCCTCAATAATGTGTTTCCGCAGATGAGATCCGACAAAACGGTATGGCCAAAAGAGCCGACTTGTTTTGATCTCATCCAACGTCATTTACTTTGGTATGATGTTACTTTTAGTAGTGTTTAGCATCAGTCTCAAAAGTAGTTCGTACACATGATTACAGATCATTTTTCAATCTGCCCTACTTTACTCCGATGGAAACCTAGTCAAAATCACATTGTGCTTGCCGGAGCAACAGAACAAGGCACTTGTTGTGGAAATGTTGACTACGTTGAGAAAATACAGTTATCAAATTAAAATCTGGTTTTGATCTGATTGTATGAATGACATAATATCAGCCGGTATGGAAAAACTCTTGCAAAGCACAAAACGAGAATACTTTACCAAATAACTTATCCGACCGAAAATATCTGAATTACAATTTACTCACTGGTAGAAAGGAGTGATAAAATACAATAGTATTATTGACTTACACATTTAATTTTTTTTGGCACACCAACAACAGCGTTAACGCAAACTTCGTTGGTGATTCAAAATATGCAACTGCGTATAATTTCCTAATTTAACAAAGTCTTTTGCTGACACTGTTAATACAGTCGACATAGACTACGATGGTATGACTAGCGGTTGGTATGGTGCATCCTGTTGCCCTAGTGCTCTCAGAGCGAGGTGACAATGTGAGCCGGTCTGTTTATAATGTCTTTATTACGTCCTATGCTTGTCCAGTATGTGTGGACATCAGGTGTATAGGAGCTGACTGACAATCGCGGGATTGGTATTTACTAGGTTTTCCATCATATTTAATAAAAGTTGTTTGTTTGATTGATCGGGGTTCAATTCTATACTTACATGTGAGGTCGTTTCACTCATACGAAGGCGTACTAGGCCAATGCGTACGGTAACGTCACTGACACGAACAAAGGCAATGCAGCACATTCACAACAGGCAACAACTGTGTGACTTTTTCATTGTAGTACGGCAGAAAGTATAAAAGTGGAAAATCTAGGCGAAATGCCCTATAGGCGAAATGCCCTTGGATACGACGCTAAAACTAAAATTGAATACCGCCACAATCTGGTAGTGTAACAGTGCCAGACGAACGTCTGTCGATCTCGCGCTCTTCGGCTCTGCCATCTGGGGCCAAAATAATGTTATTTCATTTGCAAGATATCTTTAATAATATCGAATCACTATCGTTTTTTTTTTATTGTGTTGGTTAATGTTTAATGTTATACTCAAGTGTATTTGACTAAAGCCTTTATGAAGAGTTTGTACAGTATTGCCGCCATTTCATTAATTTTAAAAAAAAGTAAATAAAAGTACCTTTTAAAATCCTCAAATACCAGAGCTTTCTTATTTTACCAAGTGTCAAAAGGCGGCTTCGAACCCGTAAACGAAGCATCAAAAGGTGCTCGACAGTACAAATTCACAACTGACTGTGCACTACGTGATTCGTCGATTCATAATCGTAAAAAGAACATTAACGATATGTGTTACTCCGCTTTTCCACATCACTATTAATTAACACGTTTGATTTATTTTTAAATTACTCCACCATTCTGCAAATTAACACGCTTACTATTATTAGCCTTACGACGTTTCTGTTTTATTCCTCAATTTACATAGAGGCCTTCAAAACATCAGTGACGTGGTTGTATAACAGCCGCGTAATAAATAAACCCGAACGAGACATAAAGCCTGTTGTTTGTCCAGTTCGATAACAACCATGGGGAACATTAATGTTCAATTTCTAAGCGCTGGGTCGATTGGGGAATGGTGACATTTTAATAAAACACCTCTGCATGAACTTTAACAAGGACATTACAATGTCGCCGGTAGTATGCCATTTTCACATTTAACATGTTGATTAAAACTACGGCTCTCTGGATTGTTAGCGTTAGAAAATGAATACAAATGACCGGTTAAACGGTTACAACAACAAAAATATAGTAGCAGAGTTAAATTTTATGAATCCCTGGACTTTAACGTGATTTGCATATTTTTTTTTAGTATTGGTGGATAAGCGAGGCTTTATCAACAACCAAGCCATTGCGCAACGTCAGATAAGCAATCCTCAAACGATTTTTCCGACAAACATTCACCAATAAAGAGGCATCAAACTTTCAACTTAAGCATCTTGCATTAAATCTCTAATACAAATACTGCATTAAAGTTATCGAGCTTCTATTGCATTCAAATAAATCCAAAGTTATTTGTTTAAAAAACATTTCGAAGAATAACCAGTAACGATTAAGTATCATTGTGCAGATCATGTCAAAAAGCTTTTTTCTCCTAAAGGTTGGCAATTGACACGCCACGACAGCAAATTGGTTATTGATTCGAAGCAATTAAGTACTGTAAATAGCACATTCAAAAAGATATCCACGTCTTTTCTTCTAACCAAACATCTTGTTTGACGCCTTGTAGACACGGTAACAATGGTCCATAATTTTATACTCTATTGAAATACGCCATTAACCTTTTCTTTACGTCTTTGTCTGTTTAGATTGGCCGAGGACTCATAATGTATGACTTATCCCTATTTTGATACCCATGTATAATATGTTATAAGTAGCTTACTTCCAGAGACAAACAACCGTATCAGTTTGAACGTTTTAATTGGTCTAGACGATATAAATATCAATGAATTTGAATACATTGATATTTTTAACGAACGCCCCTTACCATGAATATACGGTATTCTTTGACGATGGATATAATTTACAGGTGTACAATAAAAGTCAGTCATTGAATGGTATAGTCTGTCGGTATTACGCTACCGTGATTCATGATCTCTGTAAGGGTAAAACAGTTTGTTCGGAGTTCCCTTATTACATTAACACTTACAAAAAGTAAATGAAATGCAAATATGAAACGCCATCCAATACGTGAAAGACACATTTTTGACTTCACACTGCAAGAAACCACAAACAAGTCTGGTAAATGTTACCCTTATTCGGAATTAAAATCAAATCGAACAATGAAAGAAACATACGGAACCAGGGCAAGATAAACAAGGACAATTTAAGCATTTCCGGATAAAGATGCAACTCTCATGAACACACTGCTACTTTGCAGCAGGGAAGCCTCATTTTATGCCTACCATAAATCTAAACAAAACTGGCTGAAATGAAGATACAACGATGCTGTTAATAACATATAGTTTTTGTATATGTTTTAGTGAATGAATTTAAAAACCGGTCTCTGTGTCTATTTGATCAGTAACGTTGCATGCCGATTATTGGAGTTTGGTTTAACAGAAAGAGCAAAGGTTAAAAGTTAAACATTAGAGGCAGTAATTTCACCTTTAAGTGGAGGTTTGGTGTGTCTTTCGAGTGGACAGTAAACGTATTATTGTCAACCCCTCCAGAGAAATAAAGAGCGAGAGTTACCCAATTGAGATATGGAAACGCCTAGGCCGAGTAGTTCGATGTCAGGGTAAAGTGCGGAATTCGTCAGTAGAGATACAATTGCCGCTCGAGTATTCCATAGACGTTGAATCCAATGCGTATACGTCAATATACCTACTTACTTGCTATGCAAAACGTTGGTAGGGAAATGAATATTACAGAAAACGGAACACGACCATTATAATGTACATTGTCGTTGACTATTTCCATACTCATATTTTATACCTAGGTATTTACCAACTGAATATCGATTCCCACCTGTAGCGCATGTTAACGAGAAACTGATTTGAAGCATTCTTTCGTTACTGTCGTTGTCAAAAGTCAAAGCCTACCACAAAGAAACGTTGTCATGACAAAATCGTAAAAAAACCCCAGACATGTTCGTCCAAAACAAAACATACACTTACATTGTACAATAACAGAAACACACATGATGTAAACCATGTCTTAAGATAACAGTTATTCATACAAAGTAAAATGGTTTAATCAATGTGAAAATAGGCAGGATGAACAAAATTTGCATGTCCACACACACATGTCCAAATCATATCTGACTTATTCAATTATCGTTTAATATGGGCTTAAATAAATGAAAAAAAATGCGAGGTGATCTTGGTAGTCATAAGTGAATGGGCGATTAAATTACCGGAATAACGTTTGGGTCAGGATTTTATTGGATATACAGAGAAGAGAAAAACGCTCACAGTTAAAAGAGAGAATGCGTAAACTACGTTTATGGAGAAGAAACAGAATGTTTTCTCGAAAAGTGGACGTGTATACATTCGATTTTATCACTGTTAAAACAAAGTCGATCAACACAGATCCTCTAACGACGGTTTTTCTAGTTTAAAACTCAATGTTTAGTATAGTTTCTAGTGAAGTTGTAAATAATATTGTATCATTGGCAAAAATGATACTCTTAAAAGACCGGGTGACCTCGTAAATTTCGTGAATATATAATGAGATAAAGGGACCGAGTAAAGAGCCCTGGGGGATTTCATGCGTAGAACCAAATTGCGGCTTACTACATATCTAAGATAAAGTGCGAAGAGCTTTTTGAAAACTGCTTTACCTTGGTAAGCCCTGATTGGTGTTTAACTCCATACTTAAGGATATTTCACTCATATGTTGTTGTAAAAAGTTTACAACAACACAACCATATTGTGAAATATTTAAATATACAAAAGCTCTGTTCGAAAATTAATGTTCCTCCATAGAGTATATGGAGAGGGCAGAGGGCACATGTCTGTACACTTGTCACAAACAGATCCGGGCAATGACCACTATTTGTTCCAAAAACATGAAAGGATACGTGTTATCGAGCAAAGACACGGAGAAGCGAAAGTATGCTTTTTAGTTATAATTTTTATTAGACAAGAGAGCTTTGAGAACAACTTAACCTTCTTCCATTTGATACATCACAATAAGTACACAAGTGCACCGGTACTTGATATGGCGTACCTATTTACATTTTTGAGGACTGGGAAGTCTATAATATAATATGTAGATCGCATATTTTCTTCTATTCTGGCAGCGGAATATATGTGTATGATACCACCAATATAACATTGTTTTTGTATTTAATCAAAAGCTATTACAATGTAAATAAACATACGTTTACTTAGATATTCATGTAAATATCTCCACTGCTGAGAAAGGACGTTCATACAACAACATCCACACATCTTTAGATCGACTCTCATTGGAACCAAGCAAAAGTTTTCTTCAGCAGAGTCTCTTGGAGTTTATCTAGAACATGTGATGATTCATTTGCTTTAATTTATCGACATCCCTGTGCCAGTGTGATTATTTTTTTATGTATAGAAATATGTTACGATGTATCGTTTAAGATATTAAACAGGGTGGAACCGTGTACAATCCCTCGCAACTGTAAGATCTAAGATCCCCTGTTGTATTCAATTCGATATGAATGTTAGCCGTGGATCTTGTAACTAATTGTGAATCACTAGAGAGAGAACGATCAACACTCAAGACCAGAAGTTTTCAAAGTTTAGATAGTACTCATGTGATCTAATCAAATGGTGTCTCAGAATCCGAAATAATTATAATTGAGAAAGTATCGACGAAACATAAATTTAGACTACCAAAAATACTTAACCAAAGTCAACTCTTGCCCTAATGAACTCCGATCTCCAACTAACCATAACTCTGATATTCAATTGCCAAGAAAACTTGCGGGAAATGCAACATCCAATCAGCGAAAAGCAGCAGGTATCAGCATGTGATACTCGAATAGAAATTACTGTAACAAATCCACAACAATTATAGAAATATATATATATTTATTTAATTCAATAAAAGCACATATACATATACACGCATACACTTCTATACATAGACAAGTTTATATAATTATATATATATGTACGTGTACACATACATACATACACATAAAGCAACGCTATCTAAAACGACCTGATTGTTTAACACAGGTTCACCACAACTCGCTTATCTATATATTTATATTCTTGGCCATATTATTGTCTCCATATAGCAACACCGTTTGGAATATCGTAGTGGTGAATCCAGAAATTGTGATTGCTTGTTACATGTCCTGCCGAGATAAGAAGATTTGGCTTGGAGGTTTGCCAGTAACCGACGTAGATATGTATGTTCGGGTCTAGTTCCAACATAGTATCATGGAAACGATATTGATTCATTAAAATACTTGACGGGTTCTTTTAAAAAAAATGGTTACTCAGATATATTTTTTAGGCAAAAAGGCGAAATGTTCCCATCTATAATCTTGGTTGGGAAAAACTTTTTTCTGAAAAATTACCTTTTACAATTAAACTGTGTATATTTAAACTTTTGTTTTTGAGGATATGGGCTTTTATCGGTAGTTAATTGAGGAAGTCGGAAGGGTCGCTGTAGATAATTTTGTGTATACATTGGAGTCCATGGATTAGACATTGGAGTTGATAGATTTTCCTTCTCACTGTGAGGGTTGTGAACCTAGACTTCATAGAGTAGGTTAGACGAGACGGTTCCTGTTAAACTATTCATGGCACTTAGGCAGTCTCTCTGAATACCTTCTATTCTCTGTAGTTGGGCTTCTGTTACATAATCCCATACCACATCAGCGTATTCTAAAAGTGGTCTTACATTGTGAGACACGCGGGGTGGTTTTTGCGATGTTTCCTCCTAGCATTCCACCACAATTAGGCAAGGAATAGTGCAAAGTGGACAATCCGTCGTCATATTAGTTAAATACCCTGGAGTACGATATCTAACCCTTATTAAACAAACAATTTGACAATGTTTCGATTAAATTTGTTGTTTTGGAGATATAATTGAATCGTCACAAAATGAAAAAAAAAATAGTTGATACTACATGAAGCTAGGGATTGTCTACAAAGTGAAATATAGTATTTATCACATCAACTTGAAGTGCATTATTAGACACTGGATACAAAATTGGACCGAAGACAGAGCCTTGTGCTACACCTGAAGTGCGATTCTGTAAATTAGATTGCCAACTACTTATGTCTACCCTATGTCGCTTTCCGGAAAAATAATCTCTGAATCAATTGAGGAGAATTTCCCAAGTAGATTCGAGTTGGGACAAGAGACTACGACACTTAACTCGGTCAATAGCTTTTAAAACATCAAGAAAGACAACGGAGATATCGTGGCTCTTGTCCAAAAACATGGTTAAACCGACTTTTTGAAACACTTAACTTAAAAACCCTAATACTTAAATTGGTCTGTAGTTGTGAACTTCGTTTGGGCATCCCCCTTTGTGGATAGGAATGACATTTGTTACTTTTCATAACGTAGAGAAAAGTGCAATTTTAAGGCAGATATTATAAAACTTTGTTTATAAAGGAGCAATGGCATACTTCATTCCAGCCGTTGAAACATCAAGCAGATTTAAGCCATGTAATATTTCATCACAATGAACAATACTGCTCGATATTGCGTTGTCGTTTTGTGTTAAGGTAGGCCCAGTGTGTCCTGTATCATCTATGCCGAAAATATACCCCTATGAAGGTATTTAATATAGAGATTTGTTAGCTATCCTCGAAATCTGTTAGTTATTATGGATCAAAGGTGGGAAGACATGTAGGTTTTTAAGTAATGACCTGGTAATTTTCCACTATTGTTTGTCCTCTGGTTTGCAATTAAGACTTTATTTATCTTTGGTTTTATTTAGGTAATACGCTTTCTCTTCATTAATGAGTTTGTTAACTTTATTTCGTTGCCCTTTAAAAATGTTAAGGTTGGTTGGGGTTTTATCTTTAGTTCTATTATGGTATGATGTTTTTTCTTCTTTTATGAGTTTGTTATCTTTATTTCGATGAATAACCGACCACGTAGTGTTTTAAATAATGTCCTGGGAATTTTCCAACATTGTTTCTCTCCTAGTTTGCAATTAAGAATTCTATTTTTTTTTTTTAGTTAAAACGTTTTTCGTCTTTTATGAGTTTGCTAACTTTATTTCGTTGCTCTTTACACTCGTTAAGGTGTGTTGGGGTTTTATTTCGTCTTGATTGCTTAAATAACCGCTAACGTATTTTCACTTGATACTTTAAGTGTTAAGTAATCCACGCTTTGTGGATTGATTTTCAAGCATTAGAGTTGGTAATGTTAGCCGATTGTAAAACATTTGCAGTCCCACCTACAATCCAGTAAGCACTGAATAACTAGGTCCCAGGTAACTATGACATAGTTCCACAACCGCCTAGCGTACCCCATGCTTTCGCGATACACTTGGTGGGATTTATACATAAGTAGGACAAAGGTCAGAACCAAAGTTCGACAAGGTACCGGAATATATGACGGAGATACCACCGGAACAGATGATGGAATCTAATAATGGCGGATTGTTTCTGTTATTAATTGATCAAAACCTAATCTACTAATGATGTCACGGAGATGGAATTTTGACATATCAAATAAATTCTCATTAAAATCGCCCCTAAGAAGGATTCTCTTGTTTTTTATTGAGATAAAATACAGCTTCAAGATTTTCGGCGATATCAATCCAACAATAGCCAGATGAATTTGGCGGTGGATAAACAACACTAACAATACTATTTATTTTGTCTATATGCTTAAGTATGGTTAGCTTTGACTCAAGAACTGATCGACATGGAACATATACACTAAGGACAAATAGTATGACAGGAAACCAGTCCACCTGGTTTCGTCATGCTGTGTAAGTGAAACCCTCAGTAAGTACGATCGAATGACGCGGAGAAGGCGGATGTTGACTGGCCATAGTAAACTATACAGATGTTTTCATCATGTTGTGTAACTGAACCTCTCAGTGAGTAGGATGGAATGACGCGGAGAAGTCGGATGCTGACTGACCATTGTAAAATATACAGATTGTGTCATCATGTTGTGTAACTGAACCACTCAGTAAGTAAGATGGAATGATGCGGAGAAGTCGGGTGTTGACTGGACATTGTAAACTATACAACCGCTAATCAGCAACTCTTTACAGCTGCTAACAAACGATGGGATGGCCAGACAAGGGCACACTAAGACGGAAATAAAGTATAGGTCAATAATGTCATTGAGGGACGTTTGAGAATACAATTATTAATGTGGCATCTATACTTTTCCTGAAAAACAACAACACGCAATGTTAAAGTATAGGCAGACTGCCTTACAATGCCATAAAATGGCAACGTCATTTCGTCACTCTGTTGTCGAGACGTCATAACTGGAAACCCCCGTATTTTAATTACTTGAACAAGTGGGTGCATAATAAATATGTTATTGGATTGTATGATTCTGTATGGGCTCGCCCTGCCGCTGGGAAACCGCTCGCAAGCTCGCAGCTTCTAACAGCGCCAGGACTCGTTCATACAGACCCATACAATCCAATAACCTATAAATATTGGACACCGATCTTTCTGAAATCTCTGACACGTCTCACTGAAGTAATTTTTGTGTCGATTGAGTCTTGTTCACACTGGGCGCTGCACAACCTGCTTCATTCCTATGCGTTAACATCGGTTGACTCGCTCAGGCAATGACGTCATAATGCAAACGAATAACGTCATATTGTAACGTTAGAGAACGGGCAACGGCAGCGCGACTGTCGCGCGACAGTAGTATCTAGTATGAACTTTATTACATAAAAAATAGTGTTTTACATTATTATCGTGCAGCGCGACAGTTGCGTCGCGTCCGGTGTGAATTGGCCTTAAGTGCCATCATCATATGGCGATGTAAACGGGCCGATTATGCTGCCATAAAGGCGTTGGATGTAGAATGTCACGTATGAGGTTGATTTATTCCCATAGTCATGTGTCCGTTGTAAACTAGAGCCGACCCACATATTATAAGTCAACTGTAGGAGACAAAAGCAGAATCGTATCGCCAGCAGTCAAGCTATCGGTCGCTCGCTCACATTTAACGTTTTTCCACAGGGTTGTGTGTCAGCTATAAGGCATCCAAGGCTAAGCACCCATCAAACGATAGTATGCATGATTGTCTAATACACTGGACCGTATACATGTGAGAAGAAAGTATGATGCAAAACTTATTCTGACGGGAATACGTTTTAAATGGACAAATGCGATGATGTCTTATGTTCAGAACACCCGGAATGATGTACAAATTTCCATACTCGGTTGAGATCTTATAAGCAAACTTTGTTTTGAGCTTCATGCCAAGCCCCAGCTTGGTGTCATGAAGAAGACTGTTGCGTCGAAAGTATTACCAAGATTTAACTGCATGTATCTGACACTTTTTTTATGTAAGTTCTAAAATAGGCTAAGCTTTAAAAACTGGAATATGTTTGAAGTTTCTTCAGTTTGAGATTTGTTACTTAGCGGGAATTGGTTCCTCAATTTAAATCAAATTTTAGCTTGAAAATAACTGTGGCCAAGCTTGAAAAGTTATTGAGGTTTTGAAATCGAAAAAAAAAAAAACGCTTCTGGAAATATACCGTCATAAGCAGTTTTGTGAGTACACGCTATTAATTGTTTTTTTTTAGTTCTGGGCAGTTTATCTAACTTAGTGTGCTGTCATATAAGTAAGTAAAATACCACTAAGCATTACGTTAAACCCCAGATCGAACAAACAAGCAAACTACTCCACAACATAGAAAGTATGTTATGCTAAGACATACAACATGCCCACTCAATGATATTGACATGGCATAGAAAGTCTTCCATACATGTTACTTATCGCACCAGCAGCTAATAGGCTTCCAGTGGAGGACAGGGAATAGCACTTGGTGTGGAGTATTATTTTTGTATGACTTCAGTTTTTCTGTCCTAAGAAATCACGGTGTTATACAATCCTCTCCCTCGTGGCTGTCTAGTTGGCTAATGCATTTTTCATGTTATGTGTTCATTCGGTCTAAAGGTAACACCTGTCTAATCAGTTCTGTTAAAAATTATTGCCCACTTGAAAAATAAATTCAGCGCGTGTACTACAACTTATAGAAAGACTTGTATTTGTAATTATACACCATTATATTATTTTATTATATTATATTATATTTTATATTCCCCCAAAATCAAGCGGATGAGGGTAATATTTAATATCTATAAGCTATGCATTCAGGCTCCTCTGGTTATACAAGCACCGTTATATAACACAAGGCAGCAGATCAAAAGTAACCCATGGCAGCTATGTGTTCATTAGCGTGGTTGTGGTCTAACCGTTGACCTACGCCGATGGAGAATAAGGACCCGTTAAGATTAATACTGGTTATATATGATAATGTGTTAGCTGTGAGGACTCTCTTACTTGAATAATCCATAGTATAATATGGAAGCAATGGTATTGTTAAGCAACAAATAACTCCAAAAACACGGTCTCCCATCAACCACTCTGTTCGCTCTGAGGGCCAACTGCTGTTTGCAAGCATATTCTACAAATCCGCATTAATTCTTACGCGAATAACATCAACAGTTTATGGTAATTTTCACTTTAGGAAACCACTCCGCCATTCGCCAAGCGTCGTAAATAATGTTTACGGCATCTTACTGACCTTTTCGTGAAATGTATGTCAGTCACACGAGCAATCAATCACCCAGACTTGTTTTTCTTGTTGGCGCATTAAGTCGACTGAGCTCGTTGTTATGGAAAATAGATAATTCATATTAACCATAAACATTGGTTTGATCGTTTAAGCCATTCTCTTTAAGTATCTGTTCTAGAATGGATTCCATTGGTTTGGTGTAGCATTAAGCTAGACTGTACACGGAGCGTTTTATGCATACTTTATTTATTCCTGCAAGCACATCATTTTATATATTATTGTTTATTTGTTTCATTATTAGGTTTAATAACGCTCACCTCTATCAAAATAGTGTGTTTATTTTACATGTCGTCCTGTAATTCGGAGAAATCTTACGTAAAAATATGCTTGAGTAACAATTGTGATTCAACAATTGCATTCCGTTGTGATATTCCGGTAAACTCAGTAATTCATATCAAATGACATACTGTGTTTTGCTAGTCCGTACAACCACAAGTATATGTAACTTTCATACATATATATGGACCAGGAGCCTATAATAAAGTTTAATAAAAATATTAAAAAAATAAAAAATAATTATAGACGTTATATCAATTAGAACAAGTGTCTATTTTACGGCCACTGTTGTTGCAAACACTTTTTTAATGATATATCTCCTAAAATTTCTAGCACTCTATGCGAGCTTTGAGACACCAACCTTCTGAAGCTCGGTAACCGTCTTGTGTCGAGCACGATCATACCGATTATACGACAACTAAAAGTGGTTAGTTGTGTCTGGGACCAAACAGTGCTCGTAGTTCCCATCAGCATATAGATTAAAATGATGCAGGGATGTATTCACATGGAAGTGGCCAGAAGCCACTGCGCTTTAAAAACCTTGGCTTTCCCACCGGATAACTTGAAATATCGGTGTTTGATTGACTCATATAAACTCAAGAAAAATCACCCCGTATCAGATACAGTCCAAAGTTCGTGCCATAAGTGAATAAATTTGGTTCTAACAAGGGAAAACATCCCAGCTACGTAAAGATGTAGTTGTACAGTACTATTCTCTAGTAAGATAATCTTCGCTTTATATTCAGCCAGTTCGTTCCAATTAACATTTTGTGGCGATTAACTGATGTGCCAAACTTGTACTAAAATATTTTAATAGATGCCCAGGTGGTACCTCCTGAAGCAGTAGGCCGAGTTAATAACGAAGCTACTGGTTAAGGCGAAACTTCCCTTAAAAGCTTGTAACTATTATTCTCTTTATTATATATATTCATTGGTTAATTTATATTTGTATGAAGTACCAGTTTGCTGGTTGGTTTATTCTTAACCGATACTAAATATCTTGCCTGCTGTATCTTTATCACATACCTTATATACCATGTAAATGGTCATTACCTCTGCTAGAGTCTGTAGGTTACCTATATAACAACTCACGAATAAGATCTATTTGGAAGCCACCGGATAGGACCTAGATAATTGCAGTAAGGTGTTGGCATTAAAGCATTTTTTTTATAGTAAACGTTTTTTGCAGTGCGTAATGGCTAGATTTGTTATTTAGATAAAGTATGATAAGATCAAGAATACAGAAAAAAACTGCCATAAAAGATAATAGAACATTATATGCGTTGCGTAAGCATTGTATAATTCACTGTGTGGGTAGAACGCGTGCAGTATGTCGAATGGTTTCCTTTTGTCAAACATTAGTGATGTCGAGAACTAAAAAAGGTGTATGGATCACATTGCGTTAGTCTGCACACCCTGTAACAGTTAAGAGGGCATGTTCTCTTCTTCTTGACTTCCGGGCACCTCGTTCAAAGTCTGTCGCTATGGGTCGAATACCGTTCTTTAAAGTCCATATTTTGTGTTGCTTTTGTATGCAACTGTAGGACGGGAAGGGAACATTGCCATTTTTTTAACCTCCTTATTTTCTTTAACCACCGTATTTAAACAAGGAACGTGTGAAGTGGACAATTCGTCGTTATATAAGTGACAAACTATATACAATTGTCAAAGACATCTACAACACGCGTTCGATAAAGCAAAAGCCTTGACGTTTACATTCATTAGGTGGTTTATATATATATATTCTATATTTTGTTGAGCAAAGGGGTAATTTCCGCTCCCTCTTTTAATGTGTTTCCAAAAATGCATAAATAACTGGGTACCCCTAACATCAGAACTTCTCCAACGGCTTCTCTGCTGTTAAATAATAAGTTAGATTGGTGGGTGCTTGACCTGAAAACTACCAATATCTTAAATGCAAGGGAACGATAACAGATTTCTCAAGATGGTGCTTGAATGTGGACTGGGACCAATAACATGGCATTGACATCAGCTAGGAATACCCAATGACGCGAAAACCTGCGCCACAATGCTGCAACTGCCATCCGTTTCTTGAGCTAGACTTGGGGTTCGGTTTTCCTCTCATCGGTATAGACAAAAGAGTGATTATCATATCTCACCAATTGAATGGACGTTTGTTTGTTTGATTGGGGTTTAACGCCGGATCACGAGTTTGAGCACAGACTTTGACTTGAGTATGCTCAAGTTTGTATAACCTCAGTCCCAGACAATTGGGTCATTTTAATTTGATATCATTCTTCGTCAAGGTTTTCACACATTATTGCAGAGGAATTATATTACATTTCTGTTGAATTGAAAAAAAAAGAAGTTAATATCCTAGTACCGATTGTTCGCAAGCACAACATTAGTTTGTACAATATATCTGATGTAAAATATAATTGTCTTTCACTGTGCTCCGTTTGGCATCCCCAAATTGTGTTAGATAATTACCCTTGACAGTGAGATGTCCCCTAGGCTATTGATAAATCAACTTATACAACTTGATTACTTTATTTAGTCTGAACACAACGCTTATCTCAAGCTCAGTGGTAAATGTATATGGGGGTTTGAAATTACGTTTATTGGAATGGTTTGTCTCTGTGTCTGGACATTAATGGGTTACAGTGATCATCTTGAAACAGAACACTTTCAGTCCACACACGCATATTTGTCCCATAATGGATTTATTTTGTATCATGAAGGTTAACCGTTATGCTCCATTTGTGCGTTTGAAACAATGAGCGTTGGATAGAGTGTTGATAGAGTACATCTATATATTTCGCAACTGATGCAAGAAATGGAAGGTGTGACCAGAAGTGTTAATGGAAATGTTTGCTACAAGTGGTTCTTCTACAAAACAACCAGCAAATAGCGTTTATCAACTGTATAAATTAAAGCATATCTGTTGCTTATGTATGTTATTTTGCTGACGATTCCAGTACGTTCACTGACAAATTGCATGAAAACGTAACATAAAACTAAACTCAAAATTGTATAACTGACAAATGTAAATGACTATGACTTAGGCCTTTTCTGGTAGAATCGTATGCACATAAAATTGGGACTAAATAACATACTGAAAGACTGTAGAAAATAACCCAAAGAGTCTAGTGACGTTACATCAGATGGGGAACGAAACAGATGATGTAATTAGAGAACGAGCACCAATATACGGTACACAATGGGCCGAAGAACCAAATGTAAGTATTGCGTTAGATTTCAGAGCTACGAGACAGCTAGACATGGACTATTTACCTCTTATTACAACCATTTGAACTCAAGTATATGTGGGAACATTATGAGTCAACTTGAATAATTTATGCTGGAAATGACATAATAAACGTTTTGGATATTTTTATACTCTTTTATAGTTGTCACATTCAAACCAGCATGTTAAATTTCGATTTTTATTAGCCTGCCGTTTTCATAATCGTTATTATTTAGAATGGATTCGTATCAAACCTTGTAAAATTGAGACCATTTGGCACTATATCTTATGCGATTGTTTAGTATATTCTAGCTCTCTTGGTCTATATTACATGTAGGTTGCCATTGTGTATATTGCCAACCCATATACAAAATGCTAACCTAATACATAGATCAAACGAGAAACGTATATGTTGCACAAAGAAGAACTAATATTTGAATACCGGCTGTTAACTAGAAAATCGACGTTCAGATTCTTAGCGAACTAAATTAAACTAAACCGCAAGGATTGATTTTTTTTAATGTTTGCCTCCTTGTAGCTCCACGTTGTGATTACAGAATACTGATTTGTGAAATACCGATTCCTCATATGCGCACGATACCCTTTAACGGCTCTTTAAAACTAACCAATGAACCAAACAAATTAAAATAGCTTAGCATTAGATACATTTCTTTTGTGCAGATATTGAAACTCACTTGAACTATTGATTTGTAGATTGCTCAATGTCAGGTTATTTCTCATGACGCCTTCATCTCGATTTTCTTTATTTGTCTGGATTCTTCCCAGGTTTTCTGTGAGATTGGCACACCATTCTATTTCAAAGGTTTCTGGCACCAGTCTTAAAGCCATTTTCTAAACCCTGCTAACTTTTTGCCAAAGCACAGACCCATGAGATACATTATCACTTAAATTTATCATTGATAAAAAAATCCAGTTCCAGAGGCTTCCGTTAAGACAGTTCTGTTGTCGAGCCGACATGAGGTCACTTCTTTTGTTTGTTTTCTGTCTATTTATATTCTCTTTCATAATACTACCGGTTTAGTTAAACACAGATACAGCTCTAGTATATAATGGATTCGAATTGGCAGCAAAGCATAAAGAACAGGCTGTTGATTTCTCATATTAGGTGTTCTCTACACTCTGTCGTAATAGACAATGATCTTTATCTGTGTATTTTTGTTGAGTTCAAGCGTAAGCTCTTTTTCTGACTGAGCTATAGCTTGGCATCATTCCGTACATCCGTTTATACAGCTATACGCGAAAGCTGACTGTCGACTGCCACTAAAAGTGAAAAACAAATGATAATAACGCGAACTCTAGATTTTGTCTCCAAAACTTTACAAATGTTCACAAAAGCGCCCTATACGTCTCCCTTTAGCTTCGATCTTTCCCCTAGCGAAATCGATATTTAGAAATAATTAAACCACATTTCGACTGAGTTAATGTTTGACAATTTCCAGTTAAGCCGGTTTACACTATAGCGAAGGGAAAATTTTCGTATAAACGCATACACTGTTCAATTTTCACACGATGCTGTTCACTGCTGAACAGTTAACGTATTTGAGGCAAAAATTGCCACAAACTAATCAGATGCCAGGAGATAAATCATATGTCATATCAACACTTCCAAAGTTCATAAGTCGCTGCGGCTTATGCTGTTGTGGAAAATTTGTTCGCGTCCCAAAAATAAAGTTCCCCTTGAATAATTCGCATACTGGAAAAACGATTTTACTGGGCTGATTTGTGTATAAAACTTTCTTACGAAGTGACTTTTTTGGAT